>RXON01004638.1:0-92464 GCA_009667805.1 Leptobrachium leishanense | reverse complement strand
CTTTAACTTCAGGTATGACCATCCATCCTTTCTGAGCGTCATCCTCCGGAAGGGATTCAATTAAGTATTGTCGCCCACCATCTAAAATTCCATCATGTAGAGTTGCCGAGGCTCGTAGGGATAGTGTTTCACCTGGTCTGATGAACACAGCTCCAATTCCGATGTAATGGCATTTCCCAGCTTTAGCCTGCAATGCCAGTCGCTGACACTCTTCTCCAAGGTGCGGACTAACTTCCATCAGATGATCCAGTGAAGCACCCCTCGTTCCCCCAAGGTAGTTTCTGAA
Source organism: Leptobrachium leishanense (assembly GCA_009667805.1). Classification (NCBI taxonomy): domain Eukaryota; kingdom Metazoa; phylum Chordata; class Amphibia; order Anura; family Megophryidae; genus Leptobrachium; species Leptobrachium leishanense. The sequence continues at coordinate 92,178 of RXON01004638.1, read as the reverse complement.
TACATCCTGCACCACCCTGGCATTGGTCCCGAGTATGATGGGGGCACAAACTCTCTTCACATCTGGGCAGATTATGGCCTCCAACTCCATGCTCTGTTCTGTTCCGGTATTCAACTGAGGAATGGTGATGGCGACCTTGATGCTTCCATCAGTCTTGCAGACTTGATCTCCCATGCCCCATAGCTGCATCTCTTCAGTGGGCAGTAAGGGCAGATGCTTTAAATGCTGCTCATAGAATGACCTGTAAACTATAGTCACCTGTGACCCAGTATCTAACAGTGCTGAAGCATAGATGTCATTGATTAGTACATGGATGATAGACCTGGGCCCTACTTTGGGATTGGCCTGTAAACGAGGAGCTCTTTTTTTAGTCCAGTTTCTCCTTTTTTTCTTAATTTTCTTTGAGAAAACTGTACTGTCTTCCAGGGGTCCTATCACTAGCACATGCCCGTCTTCTTCTCCCGAAGGGGCAGGGCATTCCCTGGCAAAATGTCCTGGCTGGCCGCAAGTAAAACATTTCCTCTCCCTTGGTTGATTTCGAGTCAGCCGGGTGGGCTCTGCCCTTTTCGGATCCCGCTCGGACCGTGGAGGATGTGACTGAGACTCTAATTCTGCTAGTCTTTCCCTGAGGCTAGCCATTTCATTGTTCTCTTTTTCCCGAGGTTTCGTCAGGTTTTCTTTGGAGGTGGCAGGAGAAAATATCTGACTCTCGATCTCCTTCACTTGGGTTATGAGCAATATAAAATCTAAATCTTCTTTAGTCAGTCCTGCTCGCAAAGTAACAATTACTGGGTCATCGGACAAGGCACCCCGCAATACTTGTTTTGTCAATTTCACATGAGCTTGAGGAGGTAACACTACATTCTTTTCCATCAGTTTTCCAAAAACACTTGCAATCTGGTAACATAGTCAGACAACCTCTCATGTTTCTTTTGACGGGTATTATAGAACTTATTAAGAAGACTTTCGGCATCCTCCACATCTCCATATACTCGTTGTAATACCAGTAGGTACTCCTGAGACTCAATTTCTCCTTTTAAGATTTTATGTGCATTCACAATGTCCGTAGCTGGGGACCGCAGACTCTCCATTATTCTCTGTCGTTTCATAGCATCAGTACAGGTCCATTCGCCCAGCAATTGTGCTGCATTCCGCTTCCATATTTCAAAACTCTCTTCTCCCGATGGAACGGGTTGCATCCCTGAGAATACCCTCAACTTGCGATAGCTATGAGTATGATTAGCTGTCACAATTGCCTCTGAGAGTTTCCTGAGTACATCTGGTATATCGCCATTACTAGCCTCAGTTGGGTTTGGCACATTGCTAGGTCTAGAAGACGTGGTCGGTATTTCATCCACAAAATCAATGTGGTTGACACGGAGCCTCTTCTCCTCTTGGGGTGGAATAGGTAATGTCCGGTGCCATCTCTTTGGAATGGCCCCTGCTTCTTCTTTGACACCGGCATATACAATCGGACAAAACTCTGATAGTTCATCGCTTAAATGAAGACCTATTGGCTTTGTGCAGTTCCTGAGATCCTTCAATGCATAAACCAGGATATATTTCTCTCCTGTTTGGTTTCTCAACACATCCTTGATGGTCACCATAGTCTCTGGTATAAGATTCTCTAACACGCGAATGCATTGCATAGCCTGTCCTTGGGGTGGTATATTGCATACCATCAGGGCCTGGTATATGGGTATCCTCTGATTAATAGCCCACTCAGTTACAAACGACACCGTGGGTCGTGGCTCAAATGTAAGGTGGAAAAATGTATCCTTTTTCATCTCAGCAGTGCCTCCATCTGTAACGCTCTTTTGCCGCTGGGGGCCACCCCCGCTGGCACCCTCCAGCTGGGTTACACCTTCTTGCTTTACCTGTTGGTCCTGAGTTTCCGCATTTTGGGAATAAGGATACATAGTGTTGGCAGTGCCTCCACCTGTCTGGGCATCCATGGCATGGACTGTTTGCCCAGGCAGGAACCTAATAATAACAACTACACAGTGGTACAATAAACAATATAAACTTGTATTGAAATGCAAGTGGCAGCATAAAAGGATTTCAGGTAATACAGTAGCTAACTAGACACACCAACTGCTCTCTAACCTCCCAGCCCAGGACCCTCCCAAACAACCTGGAACCACCCTGATCTTCGTCCTAATGACAGCGATGATGGGTACCAGTTGGTGCACATAAGAGATGGGGCCCTTTTAGCATAACGTAGCTGCCAGTACAGGAAAGGCTGTGGGTAAAATCCGCTCAGCAGCTGTGTGATTCTTAGTTAGTGTAAAGATGGATAGAATGCTGTCAGCGAGACAGAGAGAATAGATGCTCGTTACCGCACAACTTCAGTTGCTCACAGTCCCAGGAAGGCCTCTTGAACGTTGTAGCAATCTGCAGCCTCTGGATCAATTCTTCCCCACGCAGAATGCAGAATCTCCTCTGCCTGAAATCAATGCCACCAGCAAATCCCTCTGCCTGCGGCCTCCTTAACACAGGGCCCCTCTTCAAACACACTTGCCTCCTGGACAGTCCAGCACAATATACAGCAGACCAAGGTACACTCTCCAGCACTGGATGCTGCTGATTCTCTGTGCTCCAGCTTGCACAGATCCTGGAACATCTCTCTTATCTGACTGCTCACTTTCTTTGCTCACTTTGTTCTGCCCACACTGCATGCATGCTTTTTACTTCCTGTTTCTTTTAGCTTGGGTCCTTCCTTTTTCCTGTAAGGGCATTCTGGGAGGTGTGGTCCATGAGTCCAATAAAGTATGTTCCCATACATATGCCTCTAGGGGGAGCCAGAGGACAAACAGCTGCAGTCCTCAGAGCCAAATTAAACACAGGACTACATACATTATACAGAGAAAGGTATAAATTGAGGAGGATGTTCTATACAGAGAGGGACATTAAATAATTAATTCAGGAGGATGTTCAATGCATTATACAGAGAGGAGTATTAATGCAGGTGGATGTTGTATACATTAAACAGAGAGGGGTATTAATTAATGCAGAAGTATGTTCTATACATTATACAGAGAGGTGCATTTTTTTCTAGCCCTTTAAATCCAGTGGCTGTGAGCGCTGAGATCGGCTGCTTGTTACATTATCTCCCAGTACAATGTATCAGGCTCAGCTGTTACAGTAACTGACTGCTGCTCATCACAGCGCTCAGAGTTTCAGTAAAACAAGGAAATAATATTGTTCTAACCTCTTATATATAAAAATATTATTTACTAGTTTTACTGCAACTCTGAGCGCTGTGATGAGCAGCAGTCAGTTACTGTAACAGCTTTGTCTCACATTGTGCTGAGAGTGAGAGATACTGTAACAAGTAGCAATCTCAGCCCTCTGCCGAGCCACTACAATAGTAATTGTATCAAGTGGTTTTCGGATGAATGAAATTCGTTTTCATACTAAAGAACTGAAATGAATTTCTTTAGCAACTAAATGTCGTGCCTAGGAGGTCCCCATAACTTGCCCGTGAAGTGGCGGATTTGTAGGATGTATAGAAACATTTAAAAACAAAAAAATGACATTTCAAATGATGGTAAATATTTTTCTTTTAATCTATTCATAAAAAACTGCTTGGGGCGGCAGCCTGTATGAAAAGAGGAGACATTTTAGGACACGCAGAACAAGTTTAGTGATTTTTTTGGTTAAATTATGGTGAAACCTATGCAAGCTTTGGATGAAAGTAACAATAGGTGCTTTAAAATTGGGCCTCTAGTGTCGGCAACAGTGCCGTCACACTGTAACCCCTCTGTGGTATTGTGGAAGAGTGCAGGGTTGGACCCTGCGGTCAAATATTAAAATGATATGAATCTGGTACAGGCGCCAGTGCACCCAAATATTTTGCCTTTGGTGGCAGCAAGTGCCTTCACACCGTAACCCCTCTGAGGTATTGTGGAAGAGTGCAGTGGTGGAGGTTTTGGTAATGCAGAAGAGATCCCCGATCTATTCAGTTACAACAGCAGCTATAACAAAACTGGTTCAGCAATGTTTAGGCACTTGTACTGCTCTACTGTATATGGTGAGAATCGACGCACACCAGTAGCAACAGGAAGCAAACAGAGCAGGCAGGGAATACACAGAGAGAATAGTCAAATGGCAGGCAAAGTCGGCAACAGATCGGGTCCTCAGAACAAGCAGGGTCAGTAACAAGTATACAAACTGATTCGGTAAGCTAGCGATGCGGGAATAAAGGCTGAGACACACTGAGCGTGTAGCGACGCATACCGTAGCAAAGCAAAGAGAAGCAAATATTTTGCAGGCTTGACTTCACTCCTCTCCGCCTCGCAGCGTGTCTACACTGCATTACGTTTGCTTCTCACCGCACTGGACAGGAATCCACTAACTAAATTTAAATGTACACACAAAACATTTTTAGGAAAATGGGGGGGGGGTCTCCGCTATATGGCGCTCCTCGCAAGTAGGTGGATATTTCAAAAAAATCCCCTGGTGGTTTTAACTCCTGTCTCCAGTATGTGTGTCAGGGACAGTGTATAGAGCCCATACAATGTAAACAATGTGTGTTTTTGAAACAATACATACAGTGTTGGTCAAAATACAGAGAAACAATACTGGTGATGTTATTCCTTATCCAAGGTTGCCACCTGGTGGCTCTGTGGTGTATGGCAGTGTCTTTAAGAATAAAAAAACTTTTGCAGAAAAGCAGTCTCTGGTTTTCTCTTTCTGAAAAAACGTCCGTTATTCCTCCTTGTGTCCTGGTTCCCCTCTCTTGATCTTGTGCCTCCAAGACAGAGAGTGGGGGTTAGGTGAGGAAAATTTATCTAGAAAACCAGATTGGTTTCTCAAGTGCACTTACTTGACTCTGTCCCCCAAAGATCTTTGGACTGTTCCACCGATGTACACCTCTTTGGTTCGCCTTCCTCTGCTCCTGTGGTGTTCCTTCGTATAGTCAGACCTCCACGGATCCAATGTTGCCCTTCTCTGGGTACCAGGATACTGGTGGGGTCTGGGGTTTTCTTGGAATAAAAACGCAGGATGCAGGGATACGACTAAAAAGGGTTTAATATCGGTTTAACAATAAAAATGGGGTCAGGCAGTAAGTATTTAATAAAAAGGTGTAAAAAAAGTAGTCCTCCAAAACGTGTTTCGAGAGGTTGCAACTAGCTTCATCAGTTGGATGGACTCTTTTTTGTAAAACAAGGATTTATACGGTAAAAAGGCGCGAGTCTTTCACTTTCACTTTGTGGATCTCGTGCGCCTGCGCGAGGATCCGCTTTGCCGTGAGTGCGCCTTTTCGTCCCCAGGTGATGACGTCATCCTGGTTGTCCTCTACAGTCGCAGCTCTGTCATCCGGCGGCCGCATGGTCCTCAAGGGGATCCTTGGGAGGCCCCAGCAGGCTGCCCTCTACAGTGCCTTATTAGAGGGCCGTGTCTGCCTGATGTTTTAGTAACAAGAATGTTTTATCCCATAGGCTTCAATGTCAAAAATATTCCCGTTTTAATTCAATATCTAATAAACCATTGCTTATAATATTCTGCGTAAAGTGTCTCTTTATTTCTAGATTTTTTAGTATTTTTTAAGCATTTTTTTATACTTTGTTCAAAATCTTTTGACGAACGTCCCAAAAAAGTTTTAAGTTTGCAAATTTTCGAACGACCAACGTTCGAATCGAACTCTGAACCGATCGAACTGAACAGGTCATCCTTAATCCTCATTCTCTGAGTTACTCTGCCAGCCAGGCTTGTAGTGATTTACAGTCCACCTCAGCTGCTAAAACATCTAATTCAGCCTCCATGTCCACAGCTACTCCTGCCGTAGCCTCACTATCATACATGGAGGAGTCAGCTGAATTGTTTGACTATAGGGGGTGATAACAATGATGAGGTCACTGACTCCACCTGGGTGCCTGATCGAACAGAGGAGTCAAGTGAGGAGGAGGAGGCCCAGCAAAAACGAGGCAGAACGTCCTCTATGAGCAACCGTAGCCAGTCCAAGGCATCAGACGTCAGAGCTGCTCAGGTGCAGAGCGCTGTTGTATCGCAGCAAACGTCCAGGATCTCTGCTGTCTGGGAGTTCTTCACGACATGTGCAGCAGACTGCAGCGTTGCTATTTGTAAGCTATGTCGGAAGAGGATCAAGCGTGGGAAAGACATCAGACACTTGGGTACCACGTGCTTGAGGTGACATATGACCACCTGCCATGCATCCCGTTGGCACAACACTTTGCATAGGTCCTCCTCCTCATCTGCCTCTACCCCCACTATATGTCCTGCCATGTCATTGCCTACAACCTCCACTGACAGGGATAATGCTACAGTAATGGGTGTACAACTTCCTTTCTTTGAATCTGCGAGCATCCCATCAGCTGCAGATTTATGCAGTCAGATTTCTTTGGCCCAGCTGCTGCAGCGGAAGTAAAAATATTGTCCCAACCATCCACTTTCACAACGTCTAAATGCCAGCTTGGCAAAATTACTCGCATTCCAGCTGCTGCCTTTCCAGCTGGTGGACTCTGCTTCCTTCTGTGAATTTGCCGAATGTGCTGTACCACAGTGGCAGGTTCAAAAACGCCATTTCTTTTCACTGAAGGCCATTCCAGCACTATACCAGCATGTGGAAGACAATGTCATGGAGTCATTGGGAAAGGCAGTTAGCAGCAAGGTGCACATTACTTTAAACACGTGGTCCAGCAAGCATGGACAGGGCTGTTACATTTCCTTCATGGCACACTGGATAACTCTGCTTGCAGCTGGGAGGGATCCAGGACGAGGCTCTGTGCTGGAGCTTGCTCATCCACCACGCCTCCAGAAAGCTGCTTATATGAGGTCTGTCTGCTCCACCACCTCTTCCTCTTCCTCCAATGTCTCTGGCGAAGTGGCAGTTAAACCAACGCGTGGCAGGGGCTACGCAATGGATCAAGCAAAAAGATGCCATACTGTGCTTGAGCAGGTTTGTTTAGGGGACAGGAGCCACACCGGGCCAGAAATTCTGTCAGCTCTGCAGGGGCAGGCACAGAGATGGTTAACACCACGCCAGCTTGAGCTGGGAATGGTCATCTGTGATATTGGCAGCAACCTTCTCTCCACCCTATGCCTGGGTAAGTTGACGCATGTATCATGCCTAGCACACATCCTAAATCTGGTGGTACAGCATTTCCTAACCAGGTACCCAGGGCTGGCACAGCTTCTCAGCCAGACCAGAAAAGTCTGCAGCCACTTCAGACGGTCATTCCCAGCAAGTGTTTGCCTGGCAGAAATTCAAAGAGAATTCCACCTTCCCACAAACTGCCTGATCCGTGTCATGCCCACCAGGTGGAACTCGACATTGGCAATGCTGCAGCGCCTGCACAAGCAGCTGAGGGCCATCAATGAGTACCTGTGTGAGTATTGCACAAGGACAGGTTCAGGTCAACTTAGTTTCCCCCCCCGCAGTGGCTGATGATCAAGGATGCATGCACTGTACTGTCACCATTTGAGGAGGCAACGAAGATGGTAAGCAGGGACAGTTCATGCATCAGTGACACAATTCCTTTAGTGTTCCTGCTGGAGCACACTCTGCGAGAAATTATAGATGTGGCACTAGAGACAGAGCAGCGGGAGGAAGAGGAGGACTTCCCTAGCTCTCAAGGCCCCAGTCTTTACACAGACAGCATTCCTGCGGGTCCTCAGATCAGACCGGAGGAGGATGAGGAGGAGGAATATTTAAGTTGTGGGGGCATTGAAGGTGGAGATTCCTCAAGGGATGGTTTTGTGTCCCCAGAAACCCAAGGACTAGTACATGGCTTGGAGGAGGTAGTGCACGATACGGTCATCCTCCGTGACCAGGAACACTCTGAAGCTATTGCCACCTACAACCTACGCTGCATGGGCTCCCTTATCCTGCAAAGCATGCTAAAGGACCCCAGGATTCGTGCTATCAAGGAGAGTGATCATTACTGCTTGGCAACCCTTCTTGATCCACGATACAAGGGTAAGGTTGCAGAGATCATCCTGCCCTCACAGAGGGAGCACAGGATGAAACAACCTGAGGATGCTCTAAAGCGACACTTGTGTAACACCTTTCCAGACACTGGTAGGTTACCATTAACTGATGACACAGGTGCTTCTGAGGATGCTGTTTATCAGAGGAAGAGAGGTGAAGGGGGCCGCTTGACTGATGCCTTTTTCAATTTTTTTAGTCCACGACACCCAGGGACGTCAAATGTAGGCACCCATTGCCAGCGTCTTCACCATATGATGCAGGACTACCTAGGGGCAAGGGCAGACCTGGATACCTTTACAGCAGATGATCCACTGGCTTACTGGGTGTTGAGATTGGATCACTGGCCAGAACTTAGCCAATATGCTATGGAGCTACTAGGTTGCCCTTCATCCAGCGTGCTTTCTGAAAGGACGTTCTGTGCCGCTGGAGGTTTTGTCACAGACAAAAGAGTGCATCTGTCCACCGACTCTGTAGACCGGCTGACATTTATAAAATTGAAGACAAAAAAGAAAAGGACGCAAGATAGGTGGAAATTGAAAAAATACCTCTGGAGCACCCCAGATACAGTTCGGGTACTCCTAGGGTTCACAGTAGATTGATATCTTTAAAAAGCACGTTTGCTTCTTAGTTGGTTAATATAGCATGCACTGAAAAATCAAAAGAGAGCATATATTGTGCAGTATATTTAATACAATTTTTTTAAAAAAATCACAGTGTTAAAACAAACTCACAAAAATAGAGCACAAATAAATGTGCAAAACAACATTTGCCACAATGGCCAGAACCTCCTGATTTTTGTACTCCAAACCTCTGGTCTGCAGTCCATCAACATATAGATCGAAGCCTGTTGGCATGGAATGGAACACTGGCTCAGCATAAACTGAAGTTCGTTAGAATGGAACACTTGCTCAGCATGGATATTCGGCTTGGTCTCTGGCTTGATTTCTGGCGTACAGAACTTTGTTCAATGCATTTCGTGGGGCACACGAAATGCATTGAGCAAAGTTCTGAGCCAGCATTACATTCCAACGGGCTTATTTATTTATTAAATATACTGCAACTTATATTAACCAACTAAGAAGCAAAAGCGCTCTTTAAAGGTATCAATCTACTGTGAACCCTAGGAGTACCTGTATAATAACTGTATCTGGGGTGCTCCGGAGGTATTTTTTCAATTTCCACCTATCTTGCGCCCTTTTCTTTTTTGTCTTTATTCTGTCAATTAAGGGTTAACAAGGTACCCTCGTTAAGAGGATGCAGTGGGAAAGATTCTACCTGTGTATTTTTTGCTATATTTATAAAAATGAATCAGTCCTGGATAAGCAGCTATCACTCCCCTGATGCTGATGTCACTGAATAGATCGGGGATCTCTTCTGCATTCCCAAAACCTTCACCACTGCACTCTTCCACAATACCTCAGAGGGGTTACGGTGTGAAGGCACTAGCTGGCAAAGGCCCAATATTTGGGTGCACTGAAGTGTGTACCAGATTCCAATCATTTTAATAGTTGAATGCAGAGTCCACCCCTGCACTCTTCCACAATACCTCAGAGGGGTTACGGTGTGAAGGCACTAGCTGCCACCAAATGCCCAATATTTGGATGCACTGACACTGACGCGTGTACCAGATTCATATCATTTTAATATTTGACCGCAGGGTCCACCCCTGCACTCTTCCACAATACCTCAGAGGGGTTACGGTGTAAAGGCACTAGCTGGCACCAAAGGCCCAATTTTAATGCACCTGTTGTTACTTTCATCCAAAGTCTGCATAAGTTTCACCATAATTTGGCCAAAAAAGGAGAGCTTCATGCCGGCGGCCGCTTGTAGGAACAGAAGCACTCGGAGGTGCCTGTCAGAGGGGAGAGGAGACCGCTTGGGACCATGTAAGCTAGGGGCAATATATATCCATGTGTGAGCTGGGGCAATCTATATCCATGTGAGCTGAGGCAATATATCCATGTATGAGCCTGGGGCAATATATCTATGTGTGAGCTGGGGGCAATATATCTATGTGAGCTGGGGCAATATATCCATGTGAGCTGGGGCAATATATCCATGTGTGAGCTGGGGGCTATATATCCATGTGAGCTGGGGGCAATATATATCCATGTGAGCTGGGGGCAATATATCCATGTGAGCTGGGGGCAATACATCCATGCGTGAGCTGAAGGCAATATATCCATGTGAGCTGGGGGCAATATATCCATGTGTGACCTGGGGCAATATATAAAATGTGAGCTGGGGGCAATATATATAAAATGTGAGCTGGGGCAAATTTTTTAAATGTGAGCTGGGGCCAATATATAAATGTGAGCTGGGAGGGGGGGTACCCTGGGCCCCTGGTAGGGAAAGTGTTAGTAGGGCTGCTCAGATGGGGTGCCAAGTGTGTCCTGCCAGCATGGAAAGTGTGCACTGGGCAGCCCACACCTGGGTTATCCTATATTACATAGCTTCAAGGGGTATGTGCTGGGAGGGGGTACCTCTGAGCCCCTTGTATGGAAAGGGTTCGCAGGGCTCTTGAGCCAAATGAGGACAGACCCTGTGCAATGTTCTGGGGAGAGTGAGTGTAACGAGCACAGCTTACGATTAGGCGCGTCTCTGCCTGTCACTGCATACCCAACACCAGCTCTTAGCCAAAACTGGTAGAGTGCCTCCCCCGAAACCTGTGTCTGGATCTGACCCCTGACTAGCACTCAGCACTATTGCCATCTCACGTTATCTCATATTTCACTCTATTTTTTCTTCTTCTCCTGTTTCACATCATTCCATCTTATTTAGATTTCTGGTCACTGTTGTTGTGCACCATCACCACACAGGACACATAGGCACTCCCAGGGGCCGGACTGACCGGTCGGTCATTTCGAGCACTGACCGGGGGCCCGTGGGGTGGGGGGGCCCGGACGGATCCCTTTGATCTCCTCCTGTGAGGAGCAGAAAACTGGCCCTGCATGTCCCTGACCCTGTGACAGGCAGCTCATAATGCTGCCTGCACTGCAGGGAGTTCAGCTTTCTGACAGCACAGGGGTCCAGCAGTAACCCCTGTGCTGCACTCACTCCAAAGCAGGGACTGGTCATGTAACCAGAAGCAGGGTCTTCCGGTCACATGACCAGTCCCTGCTTCAGAGTCTGATGCTGATACCGGGAAACAGCCAGCACGAGGAGCAGCTGGGAGAACTGAGATGAAGCAAGACTCTGGTGAGTATGGAGGGAGGGGGGTGGAAGAGGTTTGTCTGTCTGTCCTTCTGTTAATTAGGGATGGGCTGACTGTTTGAATTGGTTCAAAGTTCGATTCGAACATCGTCTGTTCGAAAGTTCGTGACCTTCGAACGTTTTGGGACGTTCGTGGAAAGTTCGAGAAAAAAAAGTTTTCAAAAAAATTACAAAAAATGCTTAAAAGATCCTAAAAAATCTAAAAATAAAGTAGACTTTTTACTGCAGAATTCAACAATAAACGGTTTATTAGATATTGAGTTAAAAAGGGAATATTTTTAACATTGAAGCCTATGGGATTCTCCTGAACAAACCTGCCTAATGAAACCACTGAACAGCAGGGCATTTCGGCAACTTTTCACGGCTGTTTTTTGTTCTCTGAATAGATGAAGCATTGCTTCTCTAAGGGGATTTCACTGCCCTCGAACAGGCACCGACCAGGCACCGACCAGGCACCATATGTGCAGGCAATTAGCCATCATTTGGTGAACTGCCTGCTCTCTGGATAGCCGAATGGCCAGGAAAGGTAACCGTACGCTGAATTTCAGTGTTCGGTTACCTTTCGGCCACAATTCGGATCTCTTTGAATAACCCTTTTAGATTCTCGGTGTCGTGCACCACTGACTAAGACAATTTTTCTGCACTTGAATGTGACAGGTGCATATCTATAACAATAAACACGTTTGCGTCCACCCGGCATGCACGAGGGACCACAAAAATCCGTTGGAGGGGCGCGCACACTGCGCCTCTCCAACGGATCGTTTTTTGTTTTTTCCCCTCGCGCATCACCCCTGCTCTAAGTCTCCCCCCGGCGGCTGGTGCAGGGGAGGCTCTGGGCACCGCATGCCGGAACCAGCACGGCGAAGACCTGGGGACTTGATCACGGTGCTGGAACAAGGTAATTATTGGCCTTCCTGAAACTGGGCACCCACCACCTTGAGCCTGTCCCCATGAACTTACAATCTAAAGGGTCCCATGATTTTACAATCTAAGGGGTCCCATGAGTTTACAATCTAAGGGGTCCCATGAGTTTACAATCTATCCCATGAGTTTACAATCTAAGTGGTCCCACGAGTTTACAATCTAAGTGGTCCCATGAGCTTACAATCTAAGGGGTCCCATGACCTTACAATCTAAGTGGTCCCATGACTTTACAATCTAAAGGCTCCCATGAGCTTACAATCTATCCCATGAGTTTACAATCTAAGGGGTTCCATGAGTCTACAATCTAAGGGGTCCCACGAGTTTACAATCTAAGGGGTCCCACGAGTTTACAATCTAAGGGGTCCCATGAGTTTACAATCTAAGGGGTCCCATGAGTTTACAATCTAAGGGGTCCCATGAGCTTACAATCTAAGGAGTCCCATGAGTTTACAATCTAAGGGGTCTCATGAGTTTGCAATCTAAGGGGTCCCATGAGTTTGTAATCTAAGGGGTCCCATGAGTTTGCAATCTAAGGGGTCCCATCACTGGTGTATTTTGGCCTAGGCCAACAAGGCCTAGGGCGGCACTTTCCAGGGGGCGGCGGCCCGCCGGGTGGCCCCACCCCTCATACACCACTCATACACACCGCACATTGCATTGCTGGGAGTTTTATTGCTGTGGATTCTGATACGCTGACCCGCACATTGCATTACTGGGAGTTTTATTGCTGTGGATTCTGATACACTCCTACACAATGCACATTGCATTGCTGGAATTTTTATTGCTGTGGATTCTGATACGCTGACACACACCGCACATTGCATTGCTGGGAGTTTTATTGCTGTGGATTCTGTGATACACACTCCATAGTACTGTGAGTTGTACTGCCCTGGAGCTCTGGGATACGCTCATACACACTGCACATTACTGTGAGTTTTATTGCTGTGCAGTTCTGTGATATGCTCATACACAGTACACATTTCTGTGGGTTTTATTGCTGTGCAGCTCTGTGATACGCTCATATGCAGTGCACGGTTCTGTGGATTTATTGTTCAACCATTAGAGCGGCTGTGATCCAGTATACTTGACATGCGTGGCTGTTCTTTGTAAAAATGCTTGAATTTAAACATTTCATAATTTTCTTTATCTCAATAGATACATTTGAAATGGTATACAAAATATACAAGTAGGCACTTGGTATCCACTTTTAATATAAAGAGAGGAAAAGGCAGAGCTCTAAGAGGAAAAGGTGGAGCTTAAAGAGGAAGGGTGGGGATTAACCAGGAAGAGGTGTGTCCTTGACAGGAAGGGGTGCCTCAAATTTAAATTAGGGGGTGCACGAGTTTAGTCAGGCCTAGGGCAGCACAAAACCTAAATACACCACTGCCATAGGCTATGGGCGCTATTACATTCTCTGCGCACAATTTTGCGCGTGCGCAAAAACGCATTAGCGCGAGAGGCAAAACCCTTTGCGCTGAACGTTGTATTACAACGTTTGCGCGAAAAATGCACTTTAACGTTTAAACCGCGGATGGACCTGCGCTAGCGAGATTAGCTGTACGCGTCCTATACTTAACATTGCGAGCGCAAATGCGTTTGTGCGCTGGTGCACGCATGGTATTACAATCTTAGCGCAAAATTTAACGGACAACGTTTGCGCGCATAATTTTAACGTCTTTGAAAAGCTGGTGGCAACGGCAAATTGTAACAACCTGACGGTACCAAACTGTGGATTCACAACGGAGAATGTCGATGCGCACGTTTTTTTTTACTAGATCCGTCAAAAATGACCTTGTCTTCCGTCAAAACGTACTTCTGTTGTGCGCAGTCCGCACAAAAATGACGGACTCGCTTCAAAAATGGCAAACTCGTATCAAAAATTGCATTGCGGTCACTGATTTCTGTGCGCAAACGTACTTTGCGCTTTTACGAACGTGATTTTTTTAACGGATGAGAAATTTGCGAGGATTGTAATACCACCGTTAATTTTCGCGCGATAACGCATAATGCTGCGCGCAAAAAAAAATGCGCTGCGTGAGCATTTTTGTGTTGACAATGTAATAGGGCCCTATAATGGCTCTGGTAAGTTTACAACAGCTCTGGTTAAGTAAGCACCAACTTTGTAATATTGCCCCTGTTTTTTTATTTTTATAATTAATTTTATTCTTTTCCTTTTTTTTTGCTGCAGTCTTTCTCCCCAGCACATTTTTTGACATTCCAGCCCCATTCTCATTCAGTCCCTTGGGGATGTCCCTATCTTTCTTCTGGAGATCTGCCCCCCCCCTTTCCACATTTTTTACATTCCTTTAAAGATTTCTTTATTCAATCATTTTATGAGATATTGTGATTTTTTTTCAATGTAAAAACCTGGCGCCATTTGCTCATGTTATTTGAAACAGCTCTCCTGCGGACCTTTATCATTATTCTGCAGCATCACCCATCTTGCATTGTTTTTAACGTTCCCACTGGGGCCCGGCCTCTTTTTTTTTATACCTGTCCCATCTTGGCATTTTGGTTGCCATAGCAACGCGGCAATTGATTGCGGTCCGATGACATCAGCTTGTCAGCAGGCCTGCCATTTCTGGGTTCCGGACACTGGCTCCCAGAGCGCCATGGAGGGGACGGGTAAGTGGTCTTCTTATTACCTATATAATGGCTGTACTGTCTATTGTAACATCATTGTAGTGCCGGCTGCGTGGAGTAGAGGTAACATCACTGCTCTATAACTGTGGAGAGAGACTGTGGATGCACATGTTCAATCCTGGCACCTCTCCAGTAAGTGTCCTTGGGCAAGACACCTAACAGCAGGGCCGTCCCAAGCCATTGTGCTGCCTGGAGCAAAGGATGAATTGCTGCCCCCCCCCAAAAAAAAATGCGGTGTCAGTGTGTATGAGAGTATCACAGAGGCCACAGCAACAATACTCAGTAAAACTGTATTTTAGCGTTGTAAATTATTACGTGTGCGCCCCTATTATGTGTCCCTCAGTGTGTGTGTGTGCCACTGTTATGTGTTCCTCAGTGTGTGTGTGTGCCCCTGTTATGTGTCCCTCAGTGTGTGCCCCCTGTGGTATGTGTCCCTCAGTGTGTGTCCGTGTTATATGTCCCTTAGTGTGTGCCGCCTGGCTCCTCTCACTGGCAGTGCCCCCTCTCTCCCAGCACTGCCCCACCCCTCCTGGCAGGCCGTGTAGCACATGAGACCTGTCTCCAGTTGTGTGGATTGACACTGTGCCTGGCTGCTAGGGCTGTCATTGCTCCTTGACAGTGGCCTGGCATAGCACGGCTGGCACCCTGCGGGTGTGATGCCCCCTGTGCCGCCCTGATCTGCTCATAAACGCACAGTGCCCAGACATGGCCCAGGAGCGGCTGCAGCCCCGGCCCTTGGCTCTGCCTTCTCAGGAAGGGCAAGCAGGGATGCAGCTTCCACCAGCTTCCACCCGCCCGACCACATTTGCCGCCTGGCGCGGCTGCTCCACCCTGCACCATGGCCGGGCCGGCCCTGCCTAACGGTACATACTCGTCACCCAGGACATACTTGAAAACAAGAGAAATCTCAATGTATCCTTCCTGGTAAAATCCTTTCTCAAAAATCACCTTGATAAAGGTCCCTGCGGGGCCAAAACGTTGACTTTTTAATGCAATTACATTAAAGTTTATTGTTTTAAGCAACTCCCCATGTGCCTCCCTCTATCCAGTACTATTCTGATCCTTTTTTTTGGGAGATTAAACCACGGCGCATATATGTTTTCTGTAAGAAGCTTTGGCTTGCAGAACTCCATCAGGAAGCGAGTGCCCGGCTCTTTGTCAATTTACTATAATATATATATATATATATTATATATAATGTCATTTGGTTTGCACTCACGGTTTAGGCTAGGGTCAGACTAACACATTTTTCGCATTGTCCGTGAAAAAGTGCATTCGAACTAATGGACGTATTTTTTCACAGAATACGCGATACCGGTCATACGATGCGCATTTTCGTCCGTGATTTTGTACGGATCATCAATAAAACACTTTTTGTGTCTGGACATTATGTTGGCCGGACATTAGCAGCATCTGACGTCTCCTAATCACGCACACACGCCGCTAGTGGACGCAGCGCACTCTGTACGTCAGTACTAGCGGTATCACGTTCTCAAAAAAATGCGTTCGTTTGTCATTTGCGTTGCGCAGCCGCACTTTTGTGCGGCCGTTCTTCGTATGCTGCCCGGCATTGGACTAGGACCCTGCGAATCATAAATTTTCGCTCAAATCGAATCACGAATCGAATCGGCTGTAATGGTTCGAACTCAAATCGAATATCGAATCGAATACTTGGATACTGTCCCCCAGCTCATGGATACTGCCCCCCAGCTCATGGATACTGTCCCAGCTCATGGATACTGTCCCCCAGCTCATGGATACTGCCCCCAGCTCATGGATACTGCCCCCCAGCTCATGGATACTGTCCCCCAGCTCATGGACACTGTCCCCCAGCTCATGGATTTGCCCCCAACATGGATTTTCCTCAGCTCGCTCATGGATTTGCCCTCAGCTCGCTCATGGATATGCCCCCCAGCTAATGGATACTGCCCCCAGCTCATGGATACTGCCCCCAGCTCATGGATACTGCTCCCCAGCTCATGGATACTGCTCCCCAGCTCATGGATACTGCTCCCCAGCTCATGGATACTGCTCCCCAGCTCATGGATACTGTCCCCCAGCTCATGGATACTGCCCCCCAGCTCATGGATACTGTCCCCCAGCTCATGGATACTGTCCCCCAGCTCATGGACACTGTCCCCCAGCTCATGGACACTGTCCCCCAGCTCATGGATTTGCCCCCAACATGGATTTTCCTCAGCTCGCTCATGGATTTGCCCCAGCTCGCTCATGGATTTGCCCTCAGCTCGCTCATGGATTTGCTCTCAGCTCGCTCATGGATTTGCCCTCAGCTCGCTCATGGATTTGCCCTCAGCTCGCTCATGGATTTGCTCTCAGCTCGCTCATGGATTTGCCCTCAGCTCGCTCATGGATTTGCTCTCAGCTCGCTCATGGATTTGCTCTCAGCTCGCTCATGGATGTGCCCCAGCTCACCTGTCGCCGCCGCATTAGGCTCCCTCTGAGCGTGCGTCCGGCGGCAGGAAGCTTGGGCACTCGCCTGGGGGAGCCACGTGACCGCGATCTCGCGAGATCGCGGTC
This sequence comes from Leptobrachium leishanense, assembly GCA_009667805.1. Taxonomy (NCBI): domain Eukaryota; kingdom Metazoa; phylum Chordata; class Amphibia; order Anura; family Megophryidae; genus Leptobrachium; species Leptobrachium leishanense. The sequence continues at coordinate 74,906 of RXON01004638.1, read as the reverse complement.
ACGTGGCTCCCCAGGCGAGTGCCCAAGCTTCCTGCCGCCGGACGCACGCTCAGAGGAGCCTAACCCGGCGGTGACAGGTGAGCTGGATGGGATCTTCCAAATTCGATTTTTTTTCGAATCGAGCTGCTAGTTCGAATTCGAATCGAATTCGACCAGCGATTCGATTTCGAATCGAATTTCGAAGCTTCGCAGGTCCCTACATTGGACGTCATTTGCTGCTAGCACAGCCGTGATTTAGTGCTGCTAAACGCACGTTAATACTGCGTTAGTCTGACCCCAGCCTTAACCCTTCATTCCAAGTACCCGGTGCTAAGCGGTGGCCTCAGGAATAGACAGCCAATCGAAGGATCGCCAGCACTCAGGATTTTCTTCAAAATTCAAAATTTATTTTTCCATATGTTCTGATAAAATGTCAACATTTCGGTCCCCGTTTGCGACCTTCATCAGGAAAAAAAACGCTCTGCTTCCCACTCTCAACAAAACTGTTCAACTAGGAGACATAAATAAACAACCATAAAATCACCAGTTGCTCACCCCTCCCTGCGTGATGGGCGTCCTGTGGGCGTGTCGGTGCATCGCGCATGCGCCGAAATTCCGACGCATTCCGATGACGCAAAATTGTAATGGCGTCTGTGTTACCAGGACAACGGGTAGGAACCCGTTGTCCTGGTAACACAGACGCCATTACAATTTGCGGCTTCCCCTAGTTTCTCCTTTAGTTCGAAGGAAGTATAACGCACGCCCCCAGTCCCGCACCGATGGGTGACAACTGGAATTGTTTAAAATAATTAGCGCTACTGTGGATGACTGAAATCAAAATATTACACAACCACAAATATTATGCAACTTTATATGGCTCACCAAACAGCCTTATTCATGCAATGTGTTTCCCCTGTCCTATGCATTAAACATATACAGAGTACATATTCCTTTCATTTAGACCCCTTGGAAAAACTGTATCCAAAACATTTATCCAGCGGGCTTCCTTTTTGAATAAAGCCAAACTCCTATCCCGACCTCTTCTAAGGGGGGTACATGATCTATCGCCACAAATTTTAGGGAAGATACTGAGTGACCCTGTTCAAAAAAATACCTGGCCACTGGCTTATCCAAAGCGGGCATCCTTATAGGCAATTCTAATATTGCCCATTGCAACGTAAGCTCACTCGCCCCTTCAAAGCACCTCTTTATAGAGTGAGTACCTAACCAATGTACCAAAAGCCGCTCTACTGAGCAGTACCATGCCCCTCCTGCGACTTTACAGTTAAAGGAGGGGCAGAAAGATGGTGGGTTTTATTTATACACGCACCAAACACTTCCCATTTGGGGTTAAAAACAAAAACATGGAAAGAGGAAGAGCAGCAAATGACGAATTGGTGTTACAAGCATAATATACATTCAGAAAAAATGGCTTTGCGCCCATACTCACCGGAGCGGCTGCAACAGCCAGGAGTAACAGCACAGTTAATGTATAAAACATAACAAGAGAAAAAGGTGTCGTCTGCGCTCGTTTCTATGTATTCCATTTACAACAAAACACTATGAGGTTTTAGTTTGTTTCAATGGCCATTGCAACGTAAGCTCACTCGCCCCTTCAAGGCACCTCTTTATAGAGTGAGTACCTAACCAATGTACCAAAAGCTGCTCTACTGAGCAGCTCCATGCCCCTCCTGTTGCTTTTCAGCTAAAGGAGGGGCAGAAAGATGGTGGGTTTTATTTATACATGCACCAAACACTTCTCATTTGGGGTTAAAAACAAAAATATGGAAAGAGGGACAGCAGCAAAAAGCTGAAAAGCAGCAAGAGGGGCATGGAGCTGCTCAGTAGAGCGGCATTTGGTACATTTGTTAGGTACTCACTCTATAAAGAGGTGCCTTGAAGGGGCGAGTGAGCTTACGTTGCAATGGCCATTGAAACAAACTAAAACCTCATAGTGTTTTGTTGTACATGGAATACATAGAAACAAGCGCAGACGACACCTTTTTGTCTTGTTATGTTTTATACATTAACTGGGCTGTTACTCCTGGCTGTTGCAGCCGCTCCGGTGAGTATGGGCGCGACGCCATTTTTTCTGTATGTAATTCTAATATTGGACCTATGGTTCCTGATTCTTTCACACAGTTGTGTGATGGTTTTACCAATATACGCCAAGCCACAAGGGCACATTATTTTGTATATGACAAATTCTGTCTTACAGGTTATCGTATGACGTATAGGATATTTTTTCCCTGTATGGGGTGATGGAAATCCTTAGCTGGTACCATATGGCCACAGGTTAGGCACCCCAAACATTTCTTACAACCCCAATTACAAAACCTGTCCGGGTCCCGTGTATAACTACGTACGGGGTCGGTACGGACTAACAAGTCTTTTAAATAATGTTTTCTTTTGTAACAAAACATGGGACGTTGTTTAAATGAGTTTGGTAAGGATTGATTAAGTTCTAATACTCGCCAGTTTTTCTTAATGACTGAGGTTAATTTATCCGTGGCTGTATTATATGTGACAGGAAACCTAAGGCCTGTGTCTTCCCCTCTTTTAACTCATGGGTCCCTAGCCTTATTTAGGGCTACTTCTAAAGTCTGTTTTGAATACCCCCTTTGTCTGAACTTTTCAAACATTAGGCTCAATTGCTCTTCTCTCACTGTCTGATCACTGTTGTTCCTTACAACCCTCATGAATTGGGCATACGGTAAAGCTTGTTTAGAATGTTCTGGATGTGCACTGGAGTTCAACAATAGCTGATTTCTATCTGTTGGTTTTGAGAAAAGGGAATAGTGTAGCTGATCATCCTTCTTAAAGATATTAATATCCAAAAAATTAATTGACTCGTTACTCACCTCACTAGTGACTTTAATTGGGGTGTTTAAACTGTTAATATACTGTTCCATCAATTTTGCTTCCTCTACTGAACGCTGCCACAAAATAAAAATATCATCTATGAATCTTGCATATTTTAAGATATTATTAGAAAAGTGATTCAAAATGAATTGCTGTTCAAAGCTGTACATATACGCATTGGCATAACATTGGAGCCATAGAGGCCCCCATGAAATTCCCAGTGCGCTGTACATATCACCGTTCTTCAAACCTGAAAAAAATATTTTGTAACGCCAGGGATAACAGTTCCAACACAAACTCAATACTAGGGCCACTGTAAGATTTAGAGTTGGATAGAAGTACTCGCATTGCCTCGATCCCTTCCTGATGCGGAATCACCGTATATAAGCTTCTAACGTCCATTGTTATAAAGACTAGGGATGAGCCGAACACCCCCGTGTTCAGTTCGCATTCGAACTCGAACAATTTCGAAAGTTCGAGTTCGAACTCGAACACTAACCAAACTCAATGCAAGTCAATGGGAGTCAAAAGTTTGGTTTTTAGAGTGCCCTCCAAGAGGGCATATATGCAAGATATTTGCAACAAAAAGTGTATGGGGGTCCAGGTAGTGCCCTGGGGGACAGGAAACAAGGACAAAAAGTTTTTTAAAAAAACGTTTTTAAAGGGACAGTGAGTTTTCCATGAAGTAAGGGTTAAAAATAAAAACGAAAAATTCCTTCAAATATCGTGCCTAGGAGGTCCCCATAACCTGCCCCTGAAGTGGCAGATTTGTAGGATGTATAGAAACATTTAAAAACCAAAAAATCCCATCTCAAATGATGGTAAACGGTTTTCCTTTAATCTATTCATAAACAACTGCTTGGGGTGGCAGTCTGTATTAAAAGAGGAGACCTTTTAGGACGCGCAGAACAAGTTTAGTGACTTTTTGGCTAAATTATGGTGAAACTTATGCAGGCTTTGGATGAAAGTAACAATAGGTGCTTTAAAATTGGGCCTTTAGTGTCGGCAACAGTGCCGTCACACCGTAACCCCTCTGTGGTATTGTGGAAGAGTGCAGGGGTGGACCCTGCGTTCCAAAAAATTTAAATTATATAAATCTGGTACAGGCGTCAGTGCACCCAAATATTGTGCCTTTCATGGCAGCAAGTGCCTTCACACCGTAACCCTTTTGTGGTATTGTGGAAGAGTGCAGGGGTGGACCATGCAGTCCTATATTAAAAAGATATGAATCTGGTAAAGGCGTCAGTGCACCCAGATATTGTGCTTTTGGTGCCAGACTGCCAGGCCAGCAAGTACCATCATACAGTAACCCCTCTGTAGTATTGTGGAAGAGTGCAGGGGTGGACCATGCGGTCCTATATTAAAAAGATATGAATCTGGTAAAGGCGTCAGTGCACCCAAATATTGTGCCTTTGGTGCCAGGCCAGCACATGCCATCATACAGTAACCCCTCTGTGGTATTGTGGAAGAGTACAGGGGTGGACCATCCGGTCCTATATTAAAAAAGATATGAATCTGGTAAAGGCATCAGTGCACCCAAATATTGTGCCTTTGGTGGCAGCTAGTGCCTTCACACCGTAACCCCTTTGTGGTATTGTGGAAGAGTTCAGTGGTGGAGGTTTTGGGAATGCAGAAGACATCCCTGATCTATTCCGTTACGTCAGCATCAGGGGATTGATAGCTGCTGATCCAGGACTGATTCATTTTTATAAATCTCAGTCGGTCTACAGAGTCGGTGGGACAGACGCATCTTTTGTCTGTGACAAAACCTCCAGTGGCACTGAACGTCCTTTCAGAAAGCACGCTGGGAATGAAGGGCAACTAGTAGCTGCATAGCATATTGGCTAAGTTCTGGCCAGTGTTCCAATCTCAACACCCAGTAAACCAGTGGATCATCTGCTGGAAAGGTATCCAGGTCTGCCCTTGCCCCTAGGTAGTCCTGCACATATGGTGAAGACGCTGGCAATGGGTGCCTACATTTAACATCCCTGGGCGTTGTGGACTAAAACAATTTAAAAAGGCATCAGTCAAGCAGCCCCAGCCTTCACGTTCTTCCTCTGATCATCCGCAGCCTCAGAAGCACCTGTGTCATTACTTGGTAACCTACCAGTGCCTGGAAAGGTGTTACACAAGTGTCGCTTTAGAGCGTCCTCAAGTTTTTTTATCCTGTGCTCCCTCTGTGCAGGCAGGATGAGCTCTGCAACTTTATCCTTGTATCGTGGATCAAGAAGGCTTGCCAACCAGTAATGATCCTTCTTGATAGCACGAATCCTCGGGTCCTTTACCAGGCTTTGCAGGATAAGGGAGCCCATGCAGCGTAGGTTGGAGGTGGCATTAGCTTCCGAGTCTTCCTGGTCAATGAGGAGGATGACCCCATCGTGCACTTCCTCCTGCCAGCCACGTACTAGTTCCTTGTTGTTTCTGGGCACACAAAACCCTCCCTTGAGGAATCCCCACCTTCATGCCCCCACTACTTAAATATTCCTCCTCCTCATCCTCCTCCTGTCTGATCTGAGGCGAACCCGCTGGAATGCTGTCTGTGGAAAGACTGGGGCCTTGAGAGCTAGGGAAGGCCTCCTCTTCCTCTCGCTGCTCTGCCTCTAGAGCCACATCTATAATTCCCCGCAGAGTGTGCTCCAGCAGGAACACTAAAGGAATTGTGTCACTGATGCATGCACTGTCCCTGCTCACCATCCTCGTTGCCTCCTCAAATGGTGACAGTACAGTGCATGCATCCTTGGCATCTTTTTGCTTCAGCCATTGTGTATCCCCTGTCATGCGTCAGTTTAACTGCCACTTCGCCAGAGATGGAGGAGGAGGAGGAGGAGGAGGAGGAGGAGGAGTAGGAAGAGTAGGAGGAGGAGGAGGAGGAGGAAGAGGGAGAGGTGGTGGTGGAGCAGGCAGACCTCATACAAGCAGCTTTCTGGAGGCGTGGTGGATGAACAAGCTCCAGCACAGAGCCCCATCTTGGATCCCTCGCAGCTGCAATCAGTGTTACCCAGTGTGACGTGAAGGAAATGTAGCGGCCCTGTCCATGCTTGCTGGACCACGTGTCTAAAGTCACATGCACCTTGCTGCTGACTGCCTTCCCAATGACTCAACAACATTGTCTTCCACGTGCTGGTATATGCTGGAAATGGCCTTCCGTGAAAAAGTAATGGCGTTTTGGAACATGCCACTGTGGTACAGTGCATTCAGCAAATTCATGGAAGGGAGCAGAGTCCACCAGTTGGAAAGCAGCAGCTGCAATGCGAGTAATTTTGCTAAACTGGCATTTAGACGCTGTGCTGGGGATGGTTGGGACTATATTTTTTCTTATGCTGCAGCAGCTGGGGCAATGTAATCTGACTGCATAAATCTTCAGCTGATGGGATGCTGTCACATTGTGAGGAAGGACCTGATACATCCATTACTGTAGCATCATCCCTGTCAGTGGAGGTTGGAGTCAATGACATGGCAGGACATATAGTGGGGGTAGAGACAGGTGAGGAGGACCTACGCAAAGATTTGCGCCAATGGGATGCGTGGCAGGTGGTCATATGTCGCCTCAAGCATGTGGTACCAAAGCGTCCGGTGTCTTTCCCACGCTTGAGCCTCATCTGACATAGATTACAAATTGCAACGGTGGGGTCTGCTGCACATTTATTAAAGTACTCCCAGACAGCAGAGTTCCTGGATGTGTGCTTTGAGACAACAGCGCTCTGCACCTGAGCAGCTCTGACATCTGATGCCTTGGACTGGCTAGTGCTACGGTTGGTCATAGAGGATGTTGTGCCTCGTGTTTGTTGTGCCTCCTCCTCTTCACTTGACTCTTCTTTATTATATTTCAAATTTTTTATTTTGCAACAAGTCATCAATATAATAGACATAGAAAGCATAGAACAAATAGTAAAGCAATGATACAAATGCCACGCAGGCCATGGCAAGGAAAAAATTGTGCAAGGAATTAAGTCATCAAGTAGGATCAACAGAACACAATAAAAAAAGACATAAGCAAGTGCATCCGATATGAACAAGACACATAACATCAGAGGGGGTATAAAGGAGAAAGGGAGCGAAGTAAAACAAAACATGTCAGGCGTTCCAAGCCAAAAAGTGTTCTGCAAGGTGGAGAGCATCCGGAGATCCAGGAGAGAGAAAATAATAAAAAAATTAAATAAAAATAAATAAATAATAATAATAATAATAAAACAAAAAGAAAATTTAAGGACCTGCCTATTAGGTCGTGGTGTTCCCGGCGCGCCCTGGCAACCGCAAGGATACCAGGGGCCAAGGAAGGGGCCACGAGGCCGGGAGACCTGGGGCCAGAAGGATGGCTAGAGCCTAGGTCACCATCCTAACGGCTCGCCCAGGTTGCAACCCGATGTCCCAAAAAAAAAAAAAGGGGGGGGGGAATAAGAGCTCCCGATGCTCCACCAGAAAGATGGCTAATATTCCCAAAAAGTCAGCAGTGAAGTCCACTCTTTCGCTCAAAATAATAAAACAGAGAAGGGGGGGGAAAGAAAGGGAGGGGGCTAAAATAGGAAAACAAAAGTCGGGGGCACCCCAAATCTAATGCGGGGTGGTGTCATCAAGGGGATGGTTATAGGTTTCCAGTCCGAGATCAGCAACTTATGAACACCGCAGGGTGGGGGGACACGTCTCAGCCAGTGTCCAGAAACAAAGGGACACCCAGGGCTCCACCACAGCAAACTCCCGCGACCAGCGCCCCGTAGGTGCCGCCAAGGATCCCCGATGTCACCGGAGACGATGAGCCGCCGAGACACCATGTCGAGCTGCAACAGCGGAGAAGGGTTACCCCCATTGAAGAGGTCGCCTCAGCAGTGAAAGGGGGCCTTCCACGTAACGGAGCCCGCTGCAGGACCACCGCATCAGAACGGCCGCTGTTCTCAACCGGCAGGGACAGCCAGCAGACACCCTGCAACTCCGACGCCGCCAAGGAAGGCTGAATGTCGAAAGGCCTCACCGGACCCACACCATCAACGGACCGGTCGCCAACTGCCGATGCAAATAGGCCATCCAGCGGATCCACCTCGCCCCCGCCAGGGAGGGGGAGAAGACTGTCCGGATCACCAGAGTCGCTGCTGTGCCCAACAGCACAAGCATCACAGGATCTCACTTCCACTGGTTCCACGTCAGGCTGCGCCGCGGCCACCGGCACCAGAATAGCATCACACCTCCATCCAGCTTTACGTACATCGAGGGACCACAGCTCACGGAACTCCGCCATCATAGCCACCAGCATCCCCCGCATGAGCGGCAGCAAGTCAGGGTGGGACATCGTCGCGAGGAAGCAAGGCAGTCTTCAGGATAGAAGCAGGTCTCACTTGACTCTTCTGTTCGATCAGGCACCCAGGTGGAGTCAATGAACTCATCATCATCATCACCCCCTATCTCCTCGCCACTGGAGCCAACTTGGCAGTATGCTGCAGCTGCTGGGGCAACATGAGTGCCAGTTATTTGTGTGTCACTGCACCCCCTTCCTCTGGGTTGATTATAGTCCCTTTGTTAACCTCAGAGATTGAATCAGAGCACTGTAGTTGCTGCGCATCCTTAAGCAGCATGTCACTGTCATTGTAGTCAAACAATTCAGCTGACTCCTCCGTGTGTGATAGTGAGGCTACGGCAGGAGTAGCTGTGGACATGGAGGCTGCATTAGATGCTCTGGCAGCTGAGGTGGACTGTAAAGCACTACAAGCCTGGCTGGCAGAGGACTCGGAGGATGAGGATGGCCGGGTTAGCCAATCCACCAAATCCTTTGTATGTTGCTGCTGCTTAAGAAGACGGCCAGCACCAGTTAGAAAGGACAAGCGTGCCCCTGCAGAGGATGCACCACGTCCACGACGACCAGAGGCACAGCCTCCTGACACAGAGGCTGCTTGCCCTCTTATCTGTGCCTGGGAGCGTCTGCCTGTCCTTTTTGGTCTTTCTGACATGGTGAGTGATATATAGATTAAAGATATACAGAACTCTGATTCAACTCTGTTATAAAAATTGGAGATATGCTGCAGAACTCTGATTCAACTCTGGTATAAAGATTAAAGATTTCCAGAACTCTGGTATAACTCAGTGAGACACCGTGATAGCTGGCAGCCAGTGACAAGACACAGATTACAATTCCCAGAAACCTCCCATAAATCAGTGAGACCCCCTGATGGGTGGCAGTGAGTCGCAAGACACAGATTACCACAATTCCCAGATATTTTGTAGAAATTACTGACCCCCCAAAATACTGGGTGGCAGTGAGAACACACGGTTTATAACAATTCCCAAATATTTTGTAGAACTTACTGACCCTCCAAAATACTTGGTGGTAGCCAGTGAGAACACACGGATTATAACAATTCCCAAATATTTTGTAGAAATTACTGACCCCCCAAAATACTGGGTGGCAGCCAGTGAGAACACACAGATTATAACAATTCCCAAATATTTTGTAGAAATTACTGACCCCCCCAAGACACTGGGTGGCAGCCAGTGAGAACACACGGATTATAACAATTCCCAAATATTTTGTAGAAATTACTGACCCCCCAAAATAGTTGCTGGGAGTGAGAACACACGGATTATAACAATTCCCAAATATTTTGTAGAAATTACTGACCCCCCAAAATACTGGGTGGCAGCCAGTGAGAACACACGGATTATAACAATTTCCAAATATTTTGTAGAAATTACTGACCCCCCCAAAATAGTTGCTGGGAGTGAGAACGCACGGATTATAACAATTCCCAAATATTTTGTAGAAATTATTGACCCCCCAAAATAGTTGCTGGCAGTGAGAACACACAGATTAGAACAATTCCCAGATATTTTGTAGAAATGAGATCCCCCCAGTAGCTGGTGGCAAACTGGCAGTGAGAACACACACTAACACAAGAACAATCTCCTCGCAAACACGTGCTGAAGCGCTGTGTGAAGCCTTATATATTGTGCTGCGGGACTTAGCTCTGTGAGCCCATGATTGGGCAATATTTGCCCAATCAGGACTCTGAGCCATTATTTGCATAGTCTTGAACCTGTCTGGCACCTGACCTGTGGTCAGGTGCAAGGCTATAGCCAATTACAAGCTTCAGGCCAGTGGAAAAGTGCATTGTGGTGCATTGTGGACGAACATGCGGCGAACACGTGGAAATGTTCGTAGTTCGCGAACATGCGAACAGGCGATGTTCGAACCGAACTCCGAACCGATCGAACCGAACAGCTCATCCCTAATAAAGACCAACTCCCTGGCATCCACATTGGCTGATTTTATAATCTGTAAAATATCCCGTGTCCTTAATGCAGGTAGGAATTTCCAATACCGGGAGCTTGAATACAGGATCTAGCTATCTGGATATATATGACGCCTTCTATTGCTGACACAATTGGTCTTGCTGGAGGAGCAGCCATGCTCTTATGTATCTTTGGGACACCGTAGATCACAGGCGTTCTAGGAAATTTCTGCACCAGGAACTCCAACAACTCCTCCTCAATGTGACCAGCTTCGTAGCCTCTCCTCAATGCTACTTCAAATTTCCTCGCAATTTCTACTGTAGGGTCATGGTTCAGGCGTTCATATGTAAATTCATCCTGAAGTTCATTGTTTAATTCCTGTGCATATTGAGAGTAATTTAAAACAACAATAGCGCCCCTTTTGTTTGCTTGTGGGGGGACTGTTTTTTCATGCGATTCAGCCAATCAGAATTAAGAACCACAATTATCTCCCGTCAAGTATATATGCTGCAGCAATAATAAAAACACACACAACTTCTCAATTTTATTGTTTGGGTATGCGTAGAATGTGTAACTATACTTTGCTGCAGTTTTTTTTTCGGGCTGGTGTATTTGGTATCGGCCAGGACGTTCAGATTTGCCATTAACGCTAGCTTTTAGGAGTCGTTAAAATTATGCATGCAAAGGCTGTGCGTTGAAAACTGCACATAGATTGTAATACCATCCGCATACCAGCGCACAAATGCATTTGCGCTCACAATGTTAAGTATAGGACGCGCGCAGTACAGTACGCTCGCATAGGGTTCGCGCAGGTCCACCCGCGTTAGACGATTATTACGCTGACTTTGTAATATGACGTTCTTTGCAAAGGGTTTTGCCCCTCGCGTTAATACGTTTTTGCGCACGCGTTAACGTTGGCGTGAAGAATGTAATAGGGCCCTTAGCGTTCAATTATCCCATATGCTGGTACAAGCGGCCACTTGTGATGACCTCAGAGGCTCAGTGCCAATCAACGGAGCAGATACACACTGACGTCTCAATGGACATATGCACATGCGCAAATCCATCCGGAGTGCATGCAACACACAATCCATGACTAAACTACAATACCCAACTCACCAAGCAGCTACCCCATCAAAACAATACATGCTCTATTACTCTCTTAGCGTTAAAGCACGGGCGCAATCGAGGAAAAACTGCGCCCGCAGTTTTCCCCCTTGCGCCCGCATTTTAACGCTGGATTACAATGCAGCCGCAAAAAATGCGCTAACTTTGAGCTAACCAGAGCCAGGCGTTAATCAGCACTGGGACATTGTAATACCAGCGCTTATTAACACATTGAGCTTCAATGTTTAACATGGGGAGTGCAAAGTACAGTAACCTCGTGCAGTGCTGCGCAAGGTACCAACGCAAACGGGTTTTTTGTATTGTAATATGCGGTAAATACCGCTTCAAACGTTAATGCTCACGCAGGTGAGCGTTAACGTTTGTGTATAGAATGTAATAGTGCCCTACATTATTTGCGCACAGAACAGTAATATAGAAATGCTCATATCGGAAAAGTTGTGGAAAACGCAGAAAATAATCCTTCGAAGACAAAAATAGACTAAAGGGGAAAAAAAGGGGAGAAAAAGGGAAAAACTGAAAAAAAAATGTGTATATATATATATATATATATATATATACACAGTATAACAAAACATTACCATATTGTGAACTGTTACGCCCATTAAGCCAACCGGCCATATCAATGGACGGTATCAGCTTTAAAAAAACTGATGTATCCATGAGAATAAGTGTAGAATAGAAAAGTCGGATTGCAGAAACACATCATAGAAAAAGAACGACACATAAACACAAACAAAAATCATCTGTATCACAGAACATCAATTCACCAGGGCAAGTGACACTCACTCCCTGTATCCCACCATAGATGCAAACTGGATAATAATGCATATCAATATGCAAAGGTACATCAATTATACACTTCAATTTACAACAATTCTGACATACAAACACTGGCCCCATTGGGCTTGAATGAAGATCGTGATTTGTCTCCTTTTCTTTTTGAGTGACAGGGGAATGCATTCTGCCTGTTGATTGTTTTTATTCCTTATTTTTAATTTTGTATTTTTTTGTTTGTTGTTTTTAGGCATTCATATTGTTTGGCTTTCATGGACCCCAGCTGATGATGATGTGGCTATTGATTTGTGCAATTGTTACTGTACTGTGGAAATATTATGGAATGGTGCTTTGTGGTGGATCGAGGATCGAAACAGCCTCCATGCACAGTGCTACACTTGGATGGATTTGAGCAGACTTACAGTCATGGCCGAAATTGTCGGCACCCCAGACATTTTTCCAGAAAATCAAGTATTTCTCACAGAAAAGTATTTCAGTAACACATGTTTTGCTATGCACATGTTTATTCCCTTTGTGTGTATTGGAATAAAACAAAAAAAGGGAGGAAAAAATGCAAATTGGACATAATGTCACACAAAACTCCAAAAATGGGCTGGACAAAATTCTTGGCACCCTTTCAGAATTGTGGATAAATAAGATTGTTTCAAGCATGTGATGCTCCTGTAAACTCACCTGGGGTAAGTAACAGGTGTGGACAATATAAAAAAATCACACCTGAAAGCAGATAAAAAGGAGAGAAGTTCACTTAGTCTTTGCATTGTGTGTCTGTGTGTGCCACACTAAGCATGGACAACAGAAAGAGGAGAAGAGAACTGTCTGAGGACTTGAACCAAAATTGTGGAAAAATATCAACAATCTCAAGGTTACAAGTCCATCTCCAGAGATCTAGATTTGCCTTTGTCCACAGTGCGCAACATTATCAAGAAGTTTGCAACCTATGGCACTGTAGCTAATCTCTCTGTGGGTGGACAGAAGAGAAAAATTGATGAAAGGTTGCAACGCAGGATAGTCCGGAAGGTGGATAAGCAGCCCCAAACAAGTTCCAATGAAATTCAAGCTGTCCTGCAGGCTCAGGGAACATCAGTGTCAACGCCAACTATCCGTCGACATTTACATGAAATGAAACGCTATGGCAGGAGACCCAGGAGGACCCCACTGCTGACACAGAGACATAAAATAGCAAGACTACAGCTTGCCAAAATGTCCTTGAGTAAGCCAAAATCCTTCTGGGAAAACGTCTTGTGGACAGATGAGACCAAAATAGAGCTTTTTGGTAAAGCATATCATTCTACTGTTTACCAAAAATGGAATGAGGCCTAAAAAGAAAAGAACACAGTACCTACAATGAAATATGGTGGAGGTACAATAATGTTTTGGGGTTGTTTTGCTGCCTCTGGCACTGGGTGCCTTGAATATGTGCAAGGCATCATGAAATCTGAGGATTACCAAAGGATTTTGGGTCGCACTGTAGAGCCCAGTGTCAGAAAGCTGGGTTTGCATCCGAGATCTTGGGTCTTCCAGCAGGACAATGACCCCAAACATACGTCAAAAAGCACCCAGAAATGGATGGCAACAAAGCGCTGGAGAGTTCTGAAGTGGCCAGCAATGAGTCCAGATCTAAATCCCAGTGAACACCTGTGGAGAGATCTTAAAATTGCTAGAGACCTGGAGCAGTTTGCAAAGGAAGAGTGGTCCAAAATTCCGGGTGAGAGGTGTAAGAAGCTTATTGATGGTTATAGGATGCAACTGATTTCAGTTATTTTTTCGAAAGGGTGTGCAACCAAATATTAAGTTAAGGAGGCTCAGGCCAAGAATTTTGTCCAGCCCATTTTTGGAGTTTTGTGTGACATTATGTCCAATTTGTTTTTTTTCCTCCCTTTTTTGTTTTGTTCTAATACACACAAAGAGAATAAACATGTGTATAGCAAAACGTGTTACTGCAATACTTTTCTGTGAGAAATACTTGATTTTATGGAAAAATTTCTGGGGTGCCAACAATTTTGGCCATGACTGTATGTCCGAATTTTTGTAAATTGAAGTGTATAATTGATGTACCTTTGCATATTGATATGCATGATCATCCAGTTTGCATCTATGGTGGGATACAGGGAGTGGGTGTTTAGGTAGTCCAGATAGGTTGAAAGAGAGAAGGTGGTGGTCAGAGATGGGGAAGGGGCGACAGGTGAACTCAGAAACTGAGCAGAGGTTGGAAAGAACAAGGTCAATAGAGTGACCTTTCCGGTGGGTAAGGAAGAGGGAGGATTGCGTAAGTATATGACTATGATCCCACTGTTCTTCCCTCTCAATTCCAAGAGACCGCTCTGTCCGCTCTTGATGAACAACTGGCCTCTTTAAAGGAGACATGGAATAAGAGGAAGGAGGCCATAGAGAACAGTACCAGAATACAAAAGGAAAAGGCTGACAGGCATAGGAGACAGGCTCCTGTGTATAATGTTGGGGACCTGGTGTGGCTTTCTACACATCACATCAAACTTCTTGTGCCATCCATGAAAATGGCCCCAGATTTATTGGGCCATATAAGGTGATATGCAAGGTGAACCCCGTTTCTTATGCATTAGCATTACCATCCCACTTAAGAATCCACAACGTGTTTCACGTTAGTCTCTTGAAACTACTTTTGTGTTACTGGTTTACTAGGGTCCATACCCCCATCCTCTTGTTCAGTTGGAGGGTGGTGAGGGCTGGAGTATGACATCCATGCCATATGAAAGTCTCATGTTTCTAGGGGTGTCTTGCAGTACCTTGTAGATTGGGAAGGTTATGGCCCTGAGGACAGGTCATGACTACCTGCTACAGAAGTCCATGTGCCTCATTTAGTTAGGGTCTTTCGTGCCTCTCCTCCATCTGTGCCTGGTGGTTGTACAGTGGCCTCCCGTAGAGGGGGGTTCTGTAACGTCCTCGTTCCCTGGGGCGCCGGCCTTGCAGCTCACTGGTTGGGTGCCGAGTGATATGCTGACCTTGGGCGATCACGTGACTAGCAGAGAGGCGGGGCGCGGTATGATGATGTATGGCTAATTCTGACCCTGCTTTGTCTGAGAACCACGCTCTATATACTGACCCGGCTTTGTCCGAGAACCATGCTCCATACACTGACTCGGCTTTGTATGAGAACCATGCTCCATATACTGACCCGGCTTTGTCTTAGAACCACGACTTGTACACTGACCTGGCTAGTCCTGGTAGCCCTGCTTTATACTTCATTCTGGGTATAAGGGTGATCCGCTTTCCTTGCATCACATTCAGTACTGTCTGGGCCTGTTCTGTGTTTATATTCTGTGTCCTGTTAACCCTTACTGAGTATAAAGGAATTGAGTCCCTGAAGACAGTCAGATTTACTGACCATTCAAGGATCGGAGGGGTAGATCGGGTTTTCTATACAGGGACTGATATCGTGTTATCAGAGGGGATCCATAACATTACGTCAGGGCCAATGGATCCCACAGACCTATCTACTCCCTCGACTCAATTGGGTACAATTATGTCCAGGCTGGAAGAGCAGGACCACCGCATGGACCAGATTGCTCTGGCTCTTCAGTCGCATGTTTGTTTGTTTTTCACGAAGATTGGAAATACCAAATTTCACACCCGTAATATCTTCGGTTTTTGAAATATAGGTATACTGATAAAAGTATTCAACCCCCATTTTTGCCCTCCCCCCAAGGAATTTTCAGAACATGGTAAAATACGTGTTGTTTTATTTTTCCAGACGAATCTAAATACCAATTTTCAGGACTGTAACATCGTCTGTTTTGGAGATACAGGTATCCTGTTTAAAATATTTAAAATATTCAACCCCCTTTTTTCGCCCCCACTTGGATTTTTGAAAAACGGTAAAATACGTGTTTTTTTATTTTTCAAGACGGATCTAAATACCGATTTTCACATCTGTAGCATCTTCTGATTTTGAGCTCTAGTTATCCTGTTTAAAATATTCAACCCCCTTTTTCACCCCCTTATGGGTGGATTTTCCAAAAATCCTTCCTTAGTGGGTGCCTAAATCATAAAAACAGTGCACCTTCAAAATTTCACATTCCTAGGTTAAACGGTTTCAGCTGGGCGTTGATGAGTCAATCAGTCAGGACTTTCGCGTTTATGATATAAGTATTCAACCCCCTTTTTGCCCCCCAAGGAATTTTCAAAAAGATGGTAAAATACGTGTTGTTTTATTTGTCAAGATGAATCTAAATACCGATTTTCATGTCTGTACCATGCTCTGTTTTTAAGATATAGGTATCCTGTTTAAAATATTTAAAATATTCAACCCCCTTTTTTGCCCCCAGTTGAATTTTTGAAAAACGGTAAAATACATGTTTTTTTATTTTTCAAGACGAATCTAAATACCGATTTTCACATGTGTAGCATCTTCTGTTTTTGAGCTATAGGTATCCTGTTTAAAATATTCAACCCCCTTTTTCACCCCCTTAGGGGCGGAGTTTCCAAAAATCCTTCCTTAGTGGGTGCCTACATCATAAAAACAGTGCACCTTCAAAATTTCACGTTCCTAGGTTAAACGGTTTCAGCTGGGCGTTGATGAGTCAGTCAGTCAGTCAGGACTTTCGCGCTTATATATATAGATTCCCAAAATTCATAAAAACAGTCAAAACCCACCAGGCCGGCCTATTGTATCAGCAAAGGAGGTTTGTTGGAACCCATAGGGAAATATATTGATCTGATTACAAAAGACACCATGATGCACTTGCCAACCTGCCTCAGAGACACAACACATTTACTACAGAAATTACATGCTCTATCACTACCAACTACTCCATGGCTTCTGGCCACAATGGATGTTAAGAATTTATACACTGCAATTCCACATGAAGGGGGAATTGAATCGTTCAAACAGATTTTACAAGAATCTATTTATTATGCAGGACCACCCATAGAATATGTACTTGTGTTATTACATATTACTCTGTATCATAATTACTTTCGGTTCGAGAAATCTTTTTATATTCAAGTGTCCGGACCAGCAATGGGAGCAGCTATGGACGTTATGCTTTTCCGTACAGTAGACACACTAGGCTACACTCTATATAGAAAGAGCACGGACAGGAACACAATACTTCGAGCCGACAGCCACCATCCAAGATACCTCATAAATTCATTACCAGTATCACAGTTCTTACGTGTCATACACTATAACAGCGATTTGGGAAAACGAGAACAGCAAATCCATGAGATGTACTCAAGATTTTTAGGGAGAGGACACTCTCACCTTTGTCTTGACAAAGCCTCGGAAAAGCAATTGTACGTGATAAACAAAGTACCACCATCGTACGACCACAATGCCCCCGGATTTTTTTGCCAATGCAATACAATACCCACAGTGATCTTCTCTCAAGTCACATCAAAAAACATTGGAAGAATTTTTTGTATGATAAAAAGTTACCACAACCTTTTTCTTTACCGCCTGTGATCAGCTATGCAAGAGGAAAGAGCCTGCGAGATTGGCTAGTGCATACAGACCCTGTGAAAGCATATGATCTTCGCCCTTCCTTCCACAAGAAAGGCTGTTTTAAATACACCGGTTGTGTAACCTGTAATCACATGTACTCATCGTCCACCTTTGCACACCCCCATACTGACCATAAATATAACATCAGACATTGGATTACATGCCAAACGGAATATGTGATTTATCTTATCACATGCCCTTGTGGACTGGCGTACGTGGGCAAAACAGATTTAACCCTAAGAGATCGTATACGAGGTCATCGCTCCTCTATCAATACGGCATATAGAGATGATAAACCAGTCGCTAAGCACTTCCTCAGTCTACAGCATCGTTTACCCTCATTGAGATTTGTAGGCATTGATCATGCCCCGCCTTCATCTCGAGGAGGTAAACGCTCTCAACTCCTCCAGCGGGAAACTTTTTGGATAAAGATGCTGGACACACTATCACCAAGGGGTTTAAATGAGTATATTTCCTATACGTGCTTCCTTTCAGAACGGTAGAGCTGAAAAATTGTGATTAGTGTATCTAACTTTGACGCAAATAAGTCGCTAGCTGATTGTGGTATAGTTCCGTTATTGCTAAATTTAGCTAAGAATCCCCTGTTCATTATCCTTATCAGGGTTAAGACTTGCACATATGGGACCTTTTGGGTTAATCCCTATATATGTTTACAACCCATTATTATAGATACGTATGTCATAGGGGCTTTTGTATCATTTAAAGAAGAATCCTTGTAACAGGTGGACCTTGGACAGAAGGCGTATGCTATATATATTTAAAGTCCTCCGTTTGTTATTGTTTTATGTTGCTAAGGCAACGCATTGAGCTGAGTGTTCCGTGTCGTCACATATAGTGACGCCCACTGGACCTTCCCATGACTCAGTAAGTTCACATGTAAAGCCTAATAGCCATGGGTGTTTTCTTAGGTAAGCAATGCATTTGTGTATGTATATAAACAGCTTGCATACTTTGTAGGTTACCTTGAGAATGGTTCCAGAGTGAACCGAAATGGTCAGCCTTTTAAATGTTCGAATAAATTAGTTTTTTTAACTTTCTTGTTGCGTGTGCAGCCACTCTCTAAGATTATATATATATATATATATATATACTGGATACCCGTGCTTCGCAACGAAACGTCGGGCTATGCAGGAGATATTAGGTTCACAATCCGTCGGTTTAGTGGTGGTTGGTGATTGAAACACATAAGGGATGATGATAATAATAATAAACAGTAAAATAGATGGGTTTAAGCCCTTTAATCCCACCAGCAACCCTGGGTTTATTGTCTATGTAGCCGGGCTAATTACTTGCATAGCATAGACTTTAAATTTGTCCCTCAGATGGTTTGCTCAGGACCTCCCTCTAAACAACATTTCTGGCTTTACTCTCTGACTGGAGGATGACCAGGCTGTCAGGTGAACGGACTCTGGAGCACACCACATACAACTGACCATGGGAGAAACAGTCTCTCGTCAGATGCACAGCACACCAGCCACTTTCAAAGTCTGTCCCTGTGCCTTATTGATGGTGATGGCGTAGCACACCTTAACAGGAAATTTTAGACATTTGAACGCAAAGTGGTAGTGTTATAGCTGACTGTACTATACATGTGCTATCACTTTAACTAGTGGCTCCGCCCCAGGATGACAGAGGTCAGAGGGCACGGCAGTCATCTTCAGTGAGTCAGTTAGTGTGATGCAGTTATGAAGGAAGATGCATGATCCTGTGTTCCTGTAGTAATTCAAAGTCTGTATATAACAGTAAGTGTCCTGCAATAAAGCAATGGTGAACCTCACAGCCCAGCCTCATATCTGAACAAGCAAAAAGCATAACAGTGGCGACGAGGATGAGATTTGTAAAGGCCTGCCCAGCCTGAAGAAAAAAAAACACAAAAGGGATTGACAGCCAGATAAAGCACACTGCCATCCAGCAGCAAGAACATGGCACTGATAGGCACATTAATGGAGTTTGATGGAGAAAAAACTTCCTGGAGCTCCTGGGCTGAGAGATTAGAGCAGTACTTCAGTGCTAACACCATACCCCCTGAGAGGCAGGTAGCAGTGTTTCTCACAGCTGTGGGGGCCAACACATATTACACTCTAAGAGACCTTCTGTTCCCTGAGAAACCAGCAAGGCGCTACAGGAACTCCTGAAACTATTAGAGGATCACTTTCAGCCAAAAACGCTGGAAATTGCAGAAATATTTTGTTTTTATCAACGGCAGCAGCAGCCGGGCAAAGATATTAAAGCCTATGTGCTGGTCCTTTGCAAACTGGCCTCCACCTGTTCATTTTGGGAGTACCTACCTACAGCTTTGAGGGACAAGTTTTTCCTGGGACTGAATAGTGAAACGATTCAAAGGAAACTTCAGACAGAAAAGGGACTCACCCTTACAAGTGCAGTTGAGATCGCATCAGTCATTGAGATGGTTGTCAGGGATACAGAGGAATTGCACCCTCAGATCCACAAAGAAGGGGTGAAAGAGGAAGTTTTCAGAACAGCAGTTGCTACAGCCAACTGGAGATACAGACCCGAACCCAAGCCAGCTTGTTACCGGTGCGGTAATACAGACCATGACTCCAAAACCTGTCGGTTTAAGGATCAACCTGGTCATCAATATGGAAAAATGGGCCATCTCAAACGGGTTTGCCGTAAACCGTAATAGGAATGTGCTAGGACAAAAGCCACAGTACCATAAGAAGAAGAGTTACAAGGTACAGAAACTTACATCATCTTCATCTGACTCAGATAACAATGCGGCATTACATAGATTATCTATACATAGAAACATAGAAAAATGTCAGCAGATAAGAACCTTTCGGCCCATCTAGTCTGCCCAATTACATGGATACTTTACCTGGATTTATCTTTTGTTTAGGATAGCCTTATGCCTATCCCATGCTTGCTTAAATTCAATTACTGTTTTGGCCTCTACCACTTCAACTGGAAGGCTGTTCCATGTATTCACCACCCTCTCAGTAAGCTAATGCTTCCTGATGTTACTTTTAAACCTTTGCCCCTCTAATCTAAGACTATGTCCTCTTGTTTTGCTACTTTGTTTCCTTTTAAATATACTCCCTTCCTCTACCTTGTGGATTCCCTTTACGTATTTAAATGTTTCTATCATATCTCCTTTGTCTCGTCTTTATACATCGTCTACACTCGTTACATCCTGCAATGGCAGTACAAGTAACCATTGAAGGGAAGAAACTAAAGATGGACATTGATACAGGAGCTGCAGTTTCAGTTATCACACAAAAACAGTGGAAACAACTTCAGATCCAGGCAACTGTCCGCCCGACTCCAATAAAGCTACAGACCTACTCAATGCAAGTACTCCATCCACTTTGTTGCGCAAAGGCAAAGATATCATACAAGGGTCAGACAAAGAGACTGCCACTATATATCCTGAAAAACAGAGGACCGCTTCTCTTTGGCAGAGATTGGATCACTCCTCTGGGAATGCCAGATATCATACGAGAATCCTTGCAACACCCTGACAGTCCCATCAGGACATGATGATGGGTGGGTGGAATCCTTAAAACAGCATTTCCCTGAGGTTTCGTTGACGAGTTAGGGGAAATCAAAAATGACTGTGTAAGGCTCAAGCTGAAAGCGGATGCTCATCCCAGATTCTTCAAGGCTCGGACAGTACTGTTTGCCCTTAGAGTGGAAGCTGAACTAATTCGACTAGAAGAACAGGGTCTCATTTCAAAGGTAGAGCGCAGTGCTTGGGCATCACCTATTGTTCCAGTAAAGAAATCAAATGATGAATTGCGCATCTGTGGGGATTTTCGCATGGTACTGAATAGACAACTGGAGGTAGACCAGAATCCTCTACCCAGAGTAGATGACATCTTCGCTTCACTTGCTGGGGGACAGAAGTTCACCAAGATTGATTTACGACAAGCTTACTTACAATTTGAGGTCCACCCCTCTTATCGAAAATACCTAACCATTAATACTCACAGGGGTTTCTACGAATACAATCGAATGGTGTTTGGAATTGCATCTGCACCAGCCATCCGACAAAGAAAGATGGATGAAATTTTAGCAGACATTCCCTTCACCCAGTGTCTATTAGGCTAGGTTCAGACGAACGCAGTATTAGCGTGCGTTTAGCTGCACTTAATCACGGCCGTGCTAGCAGCAAATGACGTCCAATGCCGGGCAGCATACGAAGAACAGCCACACGAAAGTGCGGCCGCGCAACGCAAGTGGCAAACGAACGCATTTTTTTGAGAACTTCAAACCGCTAGTACTGACGTACAGAGTGCGCTGCGTCCGCTAGCGGCATGTGTGCGTGATTAGGAGACGTCAGACGCTGCTAATGTCCGGCCAACATAATGTCCAGACGCAAAAAGTGTTTTATTGACGATCCGTACAAAATCACGGACGAGAATGCGCATCGTATGACCGCTATCGCGTATTCCGTGAAAAAATACGTTCGAATGCACTTTTTCACGGACGACGCAAAAAATGCGTTAGTCTGACCCTAGCCTTAGATGATTTGCTCATCACTGGTCGAACGGACCAAGAAAACAAGCAGAATGTAGAGCTCGTTTTACAAAGACTTCAGGACCAAGGTCACAAGGTAAATTTGACAAAATGCAAATTCATGGTGCCTAATTTGGAGTTTTGTGGCCACTTAGTAGATGCAGAGGGCATTCATACTGCTGAAGACAAGAGTCAAAGCTCCAGCCCCAACAAATGTCCATCAACTACGATCGTACCTCGGCGTGCTTAACTACTATAATAAATTTCTTCCTGACCTTGCACATACATTGTTTCCGCTGCATAAGCTCCTGGAGAAACACTCCAGGTGGGACTGGTCAGCTGAATGTCAACATGCCTTTGAGTCCTCTAAACGGAAACTGTTAGCGTCACGTATGCTTGTGCACTACGACCTCCAGAAGCCGCTAAACCCTGGCTTGTGATGCCTCTCCTTATGGTCTGGGCGCTGTTCTTTCCCACATCCTACTGTATGGCTCTGAGAAACCGGTAGCCTTCGCCTCCAGATCCTTGACGAAGACAGAGAGCAATTAGTCTCAGATTGATAGAGGCACTTGCATTGATATGGGCAATTCGGAAGTTTCACCTTTACCTGTATGGTAGAGAGTTTACCATATTAACGGATCATAAACAGCTTCTTCAAATTTTTAGCCCTGACAAAGGAATCTCTCAGACAACTGCAGCCCATCTCCAGTGCTACGCCTTGTTCTTGGGGGCATACAGCTACCACATACAGTATCGAAGTCATGATACCAAAGCAAATGCAGATGCAATGTCCCATCTCACAGAACTGCCTCTAGAGTCGACACCATCAGTTAAGAGTTAAAGGTACACCACCTCACAACTCCTGACTTACAGAGAGATAGCAGCCCATAATGTGAAGGATACCCTTTTGACAAACGTGATAACCCTTATACGAGATGGCTGGCCTGCGACGGTATCACAGGAACATGAACCTTACTACCATAAGCGAATGGAATTGTTTGTGAAGGATAATTGTGTCTTATGGGGAGACTGAGTGGTCATTCCAAAAACCCTCCAGAGACACATCTTGGACTTGCTACATACTGGTCACCCTGGAACCATGCGGATGAAACAGAAAGCACAGGGCTATGTGTGGTGGTCGAACATAGATGCAGATATCACGGCATATGTCAATGCTTGTGCAGGATGTGCACAAACTGCCAGAGACCCTCCTCGAGGATACATTCAACCCTGAACTTGGCCCATGGTTCCCTGGTTTCGCCTTCACTTGGATTTTGCGGGTTCCATAAGGGGACAAACCTTCTTGATTATAATTGATGCACACTCAAAATGGCCAGAGGTCATTCCAGTTACCCAGCTGACTACAAAGGCAACAGTTGCCATATTATTGTATCTTTTTGCTTTGTTTGCGTATCCCAGGGAGATTGTCACAGATAATGGTGCCCAATTCACTAGTCAGGAGTTCCAGAGTTTTTTTAGAGTCCATAATCTCAAGCACAAATTAACCATCCCCTATCACCCTGCCACCAATGGGCAAACTGAGCGGTTTGTACAAAAGGAGGATCGCGCTTTGTAGCGCTGATCACACAGAGTGTAAGGAACGTTCACTCTCACAGACGTTCCTTCCTCTCTGACAAACGCCCATGTGCCAGATAGCCTAAAGCAGCGACACGTCTTCTCCAATCAGCTCCGAAGCAGAGTCAGAGGTTATAACATTTAACTCGGTCTGACTCCAAACAGTATGGGCAGTATTACAAAGTTGGTGCTAACTTAAGCAGAGCCATTATAGCCTATGAAGGGCCCTATTACATTCTTCGCGCATTTGTTTTGCGCGCACAAATGCGCATTTGCGCGAGTGCAAAACCATTTGCGCAGAACGTCGTATTACGACGTTCGCGCAAACGATGCGCTTAATCATCTACGGCGATTGACCCTGCGCGAACATAAATTCGTGTGCGCATCCTATACTTAACATTGTCAGCGCAAATGCGTTCATGCGACGCTACGCGGATGGTATTACAATCTTCGCGCAACGTCGTACGAATGACGTTTGCGCAAATTTTTCTAACGTCTTTGAAAAGCAGGTGGTAACTAAATTTGATCGTTGTGGCCGAAACCCAAATACACCAGCACAAAAAAAAAAATTATGCACAATACAGTTACACATTCACACATACCCAAACAATAAAATTAATAAATTGTTTAAATAATTTTTTGGCTGCAGCATATATATGCAGATTGACTTTGACAGGCGCAACAACCTAACTTTGGAAAATGGTGGTTCTTAATTCTGATTGGCTGAATCCCGTGGAAATGCAGTCGGCCCACCGACTTCTGTGCGCAACGTCAATGCGTGCACGATTTTGCCTTTTTATTATCATTCATTGGATTCCATATGTAAATTTCAGACATTGTCGCTCAGTAGTTTATTTGCAAACAGCGTTTTACTTTTCAAACATTCAAGCGTATTGTTTCTTTTTTTTCTTCACCTCCTTCGTCTGTGGTGACGGCTTTTTGCGGCGTCTGTGCTGCGTGTGATCTGCTCCTGCTTGGGTTTTCCTGGCGTTTTCGGTGGGTTAATCCAGATGTGTTTGCGGGTTTCGGTGTGCGTTCGCCGTCGTTTTGCGGTGAGTTGTCACTGTTGTGCGATGAGCTGATTTTTAACACTTCGGATCATGTTCTTAATAAACGGGATCTGTAGCCACGGTGAATGTTTCATCACCATCCAATGGAAATTGTATGACCAACACACAGGACAGGGTATACCTGAAATAGGCCAGACGGTATGCAAGGACGCATCATGACACAAGGCCTTGTCATTATCATTCATTCATTGGATGTTCTATGTAAAACCCACACATTTTACTTCTGTATCTTTTTCCACACAGCGTTTCAGTAACGGTCGACCTTTTCGCAAACATCGCAGATTTTGGAAATATGCCAGATTTTCTAAAGGCCGATGTTCAATGGGAATTCATGTTCGACTCGAACCGGCAGCCCATCCTTATCTGTAAGTACGTAAGCATTTTAAATGTAATGATATTCCTATGCTTGTAATATCTGTTATCATTGTGAGTTGGTGGATTTGTGTAAATCTCTGTTTGTAGCTGCCTCCTCTCACTGTCCAAGACTGTAGGTGCCTCTGAGTGACAAGCTCACCATAACACTATTGTCACCTGCATACTTACACAAGCACGCTCATGCAACACATTCACTCACAAATAACTGATGAAGCCAACAACAAGGTTTGATGACTAAACTATTTTTCTTTTATTTTCAATGGCACCATAAAATATTGCTTAACAAATAAAAAGAAGATTACCAAAAAATAAAATAATTATGAAAATAAAACTACAAATTTGTATATTTGGGCGTGTCATTGTCCAGCAATTCGGACAGGTAGCCAGAATATGTGCTGCTGGCAGATGGTTGAGGGCCTGCTTTTTCACATGTTGGTGGTGGCTGCTGTGGATGCAGGATGCTGTCTACAGTTTGCAGCGTCTGGACCCAGAAGTGGATGGTCTGCTTCATGTCCATCCTTCGCAGCATGGGCAGGAGTATTTTGAGGAAGGCCATGTGGTCATCCTCATCTACATGGCCAGTTGCAGCAGCTGCCGCAGGACCTGCCACACCTTCGGCCTCCGCTGCCTCAGGTGGGCCTCCGCACCTCCTCTCGGAGCCTCCACCTCTCCCTCTGTCTCAGCGCTTGTCCCAGCTGAACGGGGCACCACACCTTTGTCCAGGAACGACAGAAGTGCTGCAAATCTATAAGGGTGTGGACACTTGGCCCCTGAGCTGGACGGTCCAGCTTGCAACTTCCGCATGTGACGTACATAGTTGTCATGTACAGTCCTCCACTTTTTCATGACGTCTTGTACTAGAAAGCAAAAAGAATGACATAAGGAATGTTAATAGAATGTGATCATGACCAAGAACATCTAATTTTTCTTACAGGTACCTTGCAAGTTGCTGCAGTCTGCAAGATCTTCACTTAAATTTTGGGATTGGATGAACAACAGTGGGCAAGGGGCAGAGGCGGATCCAGACACAGGTTTCGAGGGGCATTCTACCAGTTTTGGCCAGGAGCTGGCGTTGGGTTCACAGTGCCAGGTGGATATATTTGCCCCCAGCTCACATGTATATATATATGTATGTGTTGTCGCCTAGCTCTCACCTCCTCTGCTGGCTGCCAGGCCCGAGGCTCCGCTGGCGTTCTTCTCTCTACAAGGCAAGCGGACGCTGGCATGCAGCTTGGCCACTCGCCGGGTAACACCAGACCAGTCACACAGCCGCATTCTCGTGAGATCGCGTGCTAGTCAGGTGGTTACCATCCCAGGTGAGTGGCCACACTGCATGCCAGCGGCCACTCGCCTCGTAGCGAGCAGAGGACGCTGGGCCCGGCGACGGTGATCTTCTCGGGAGGGGGGCCTTTACCCCGTTGCCCCCCCGGATCTGCCCCTGGCAAGGTGGTGCGACACAAGTGTCAAACTCTTTGGGACATCCTGAATGAGAAATGTATCCATTCACCGACTGAAAATACATGAGCCGGTATAGCGGAGGGTCTATCGATTCAGAATCCTTTGCAAATGGTTTCTGTACTGCCTTCGTTCACCTGCCATGGCAGCTTGGGAGAAATTCAAATGTAAACTTTGTTCTCACTGTTTGTACATTCATACAGAACATGTTGTTGCTAAATACCTGTACGTTTTTGTATATAGTCATTGTAAGTTAATTTATTTTATGCTTCTGTTGGGCTAGGGTAAGACGAACGCATTCTGTGCAGACTGTCCGTCCGTGCACAACAGATGTACTTTCTGACTGACGACAAGGTAGTGGCCACACGGTCCGTTCTTTTGACTGACGTTTTGTCGACTGAAGTAGTAGGGAAAATAAATTAACATTTTGTCCGTCACAAATGTTGGACGCATAAATGCAGTCCGTCTGACTATGTGCCATCACTCACACACAAAGCTACGTGACAGTTGCGGACGTGACCCACTCCACATGTCCATTCTAGTGGTTTTACATTCTTGCCTAACTTGTGTCTGTTTGCTGCCTCAAATAAATAAATTATTTAACAGATACATAAGTTTCCGCCTCTTTTCTGGGCCCGTCAAGGTCTGATAGTCTGGGTACATCGCGATGCACACCGCCAGCCATGCTTCCTCCTTCTCAGTCTTGCACCTGTGGGAAGTGGTGTATTTTAGCCTAGGCCGACTAGGCCCAGGCCTAGGGCGGCACTTTCCAGGGGGCGGCGGCCCGCACTGGGCGGCCCCACCCCTAAATTTTTTTTATTTTTTTTTACTTTTGCAAACTATTTTACCAGGAAGGATACATTGAGATTTCACTAATTTTCAAGTATGTCCTGGGTAGGCAAGGCCTAGGCTTTCACTTTCCAGAGGGCAGCAAAGAACCTCACCACTAATTGGGTTACTCACAGAGCACCGAAATGACACCAACTTTTTGGTGTTCTGTAGTTCCCTGCACTTAGGAGAATAAAATTTCCCCACCCTGCAGTGAATTCACCATTCACCGCAGGGTCCCCAAAGTGCATGGAGTCGGGCGCTGAATGCTGCCACCGCAAACCCGTGGCCTGCTGTTTTCAAAAGAACTACTGAACGAAAAATGTCTGGAATTTACATATAAGATCCTATGATTGATAATAAAAAGTTCTGTTACAGAAAAAAGAAAAACTGCTATTAAAAAAAAGGGGGGGAATTTTGCCCAAAAAAATCTGAAAAATTACTAAAAGGTACTAAAAAAAAAATCAATAAGTAAAGACTTTTTACTGCAGATTAAAATAATAAATGATTTATTAGATATTGCATAAAAACGGGAATATTTTGGCTGAACCACGTGAAATGCACGCGTGCAGCTGCCCGCCCTTTCGTTAACACAGACTCTATTCTGGACTGAACACCCACCGGGAAGGGAATCAAAGCTACAGTGCACCCTCTGGCAGTGGCACCCCACTGCTGACAAGATGGCTCCACAGCATAATTGCTGTGTGCTCATATACACTCGGTTTGCTGGGAGTTTTATTGCAGTGGATTCTGATGCGCTGACACACACCGCACATTGCATTGCTGGGAGTTTTATTGCTGTGGATTCTGATACGCTGACACACACCGCACATTGCATTGCTGGGAGTTTTATTGCTGTGGATTCTGTGATGCATATTACTGTGAGTTTTATTGCCCTGGAGCTCTGGGATACGCTCATACACACTGCACATTACTGTGAGTTTTATTGCTATGCAGTTCTGTGATATGCTCATACACACTGCACATTTCTGTGGGTTTTATTGCTGTGCAGCTCTGATATGCTCATACACAGTGCCCATTTCTGTGGGTTTTATTGCTGTGCAGCTCTGTGATACGCTCATATGCAGTGCAAGTTTCTGTGGATTTTATTGTTCAATCAATTAGAGCGGCTGTGATCCAGTATACTTGACATGCATGGTTGTTCTTTGTAAAAATGCTTGAATTTAAACATTTCATAATTTTCTTTATCTCAATAGATACATTTGAAATGGTATACAAAATATACAAGTAGGCACTTGGTATCCAATTTTAATATAAAGAGAGGAAAAGGCGGAGCTCTAAGAGGAAAAGGTGGAGCTTAAAGAGGAAGGGTGGGGATTAACCAGGAAGAGGTGTGCCCTAGACAGGAAGGGGTGCGTCAAATTTAAATTAGGGGGTGCACGAGTTTAGTCAGGCCTAGGGCAGCACAAAACCTAAATACACCACTGCCTGTGGGCGACGTATTTTCTGTCCCAAATCACTGGGTGTTGCTCCACAATTGGGATCAGAAGCTTGGCATCCATGTTGCCTACAGACAGCTCACACCTCTACCCCTGCAGCAACGCTCAATGCTGGTGCGCAGCTGCACTGATGTTTTTTCCTGCCTTTCCTGGCTGGCGCGTGTCAATATATAGCACGAAACGCTATTTTTTCCTAGCTCTGTCATAAATCACCATCACTCTGTTGTCTTTCGTCAAAACGTTTGATTTTGTGCGCAGTCCGCACAAAAAATGTGGTCGTCTGACGGACTCGCGTTAAACTTATTGTTATTGCGCGCATTTTTGTGCGTCGGTTTTACGAACGTTAATTCTTGACGGATGAAAAATGCGTGAGGATTGCAATACCCCGTTAATTTTCGCGTGATAACGCATTTTGCCGTGCGCAAAGAAAACTGCGCTGCGCGAGCGCAATTGCGCAGAGAATGTAATATAGCCCGGAGGTTTTAAGGTTACAGCTGCTCTGGTTAAGTTAGCACCAACTATGTAATACTGCCCTATAATGGCTCTGGTAAATTTACAACAGCTCTGGTTAAGTTAGCACCAGTATTGTACTATAGCCCTATGTGTACACAAATCAATTAATCTGCAACGATTAATCAATAATGAGAATAGTTGACAACTATTTTCATTATCGATTAGTTGTTGATTAATCGATTAGTTGTTTCAGCCCTAAGTAATACACTACAGTAAATGCATCAGTGGAATTATACTGTGCACTACGGGCCATATTACATAGTTGGTGCTAACTTAACCAGAGCTGTTGTAAACTTACCAGAGCCATTATAGGCCCCTATTACATTCTTCGCACAATTTTGTTCGCGCAGCGCAAATTTTTTTTGTGCGCATCGTCCAGCATTATCGCGCGAAAATTAACATGGTATTCTGATCTGAACACATTTTCTCATCTGTCAAAAAATAACGACGGTAAAAACAACGCGCAAAACGAAGTGTAATACGCGCGCAGTAACGTTGCGCATGTAAATCTGTGTGCGGACTGTTTTTTTCGCGGGATTCAGCCAATCAGAATTAAGAACCTTAATTGACATCAATTTACCATAATTGACTCACTTTAGTTTTTGCGCCTGTCAAAGTAAATCTGAGTATGCATGCTGCAGCAATAAAAAAAATATGCACGAATTCACAATTTTTTTGTTTGGGTATGTGTAGAATGTGTAACTATACTGTGCTGTATTTTTTTTTTTGGTGCTGGTGTTTTTCGTTTCGGCCAGAATGTTCCGATTTGCAGTTACCACAAGCTTTTCAAAGACGTTAAAATTATGCGCGCAAACGTCGTTTGTAAAAAGATGCGCATCGATTGGAATACCATCCGCGTACCAGCGCACAAATGAATTTGCACTCACAATGTTAAGTATAGGACGCGCACAGTTCATCACGCTCGCGCAAGTTCATCCGCGTTAAACGATAACGCGCATCGTTTGCGCGAACGTTGTAATACAAAATGCACTGCGCGAATAATGTAATAGGGGCCATAGCCTATGGAGCTGTTAAGTTTACAACAGATACAAAGAATTAAACAGAAAAAATGGGGATGGATTCTATAGAGAGACAAGAAGGCAGATCATGGTGCAGAAAATCATCAAATCGGGTACATATAGGCCCCCATTTTATAGATTGCACTCACAGATAGTATAAAGATATTGCGCATATATCTTAATTACCACTCCTTTGGATTAGTACAGCCAGACCAAACACCCTGCCGTCACAGGAGATAAGAGCCAGAAGCCGGTTCCAATAGTAGTATAAAGGATTTTAATTAAAATATAAAAGCCAACGCGTTTCTTCCAGACGTACAGTGGACTTCATCAGGGCAAAAGTAAATAATACATACAAATCCCACAATGCATTTAAATAATCTCCCCAATTTGCGAAAAAACGCTGTTTTCAATCATACAATTATAATCCGGTGTTCAATGGAGGTGACTTCCGGACCTCCATCTTTAACATCCACTTTGGCTACAGCTCTCACAGAAGACGCCACATCCAGACTCCATGGAAGGCCTGCGGCAACCTCCGGACCTCCACTCCCAACATCCGGTGTTGCTGCAGAATAGGTATGTGCGTTTCGGAATTTCGGAATTTTCACGAAATTTCCCGATTCGTGTTTTGGGATGCGGCCGAATTTCCGAAAATTTTTAGATCCGAAAACGGCAGATCCGAAAAGTTTTCCGAGCCGAAATTAATAAAAGTACTTAATTTCATGTTTTTTATTTTTTTTTATTAGTAACATTACTTTTAAATCCTGTATTTTTTCTCAGTTGATGTTCACAAGCTTTACAGGTCCCACATTTAAAAAATCCTTTAGGTCTTTCAAAATTAAAAATACCTTTATTACTTTTTTCCTCAACCGGAGGTAAAAGACTGGGAGCCAAGATATCTTTCAAGTTCTGAGCTTTCCTAAAGATCACTAATGGAGACTTGGGGATACTATCTTTGAGAATCGGATCAGCCTTTAAGATATGCCAGTGTTTCTTGAGCATCTTTTTTACTTGAGTTGCATGAGGGTTATATTGAGTGATAAAAGCAAAATTGAATTTATCACGTTCGTTAATATCTCTAGCCTTTTTAACCAGAAATAGGGATCTATCCTTTTTCACAATCTCCTTATAGTCTTTACTAATCTTAGATATATTATAACCTTTTTGGTGGTATTTTTTAATCAAAGTATGTGCTTGCACTTTAAAATCTTCTAAATCAGAACAATTCCTTCTCAATCTAATTAGTTGTCCCTTGGGGACATTATCCAACCATTTGCCAACATGAGCACTAGTTCTTTCAATAGCCGAATTGACACTAGTTTCTTTAAAGAAAGTCTTAGTCTTAAGACTCCCTCCCTGAATAAAAACCGTTAAATCCAGAAAATCAATAGAATTTTGCTGTATATTGAACGTAAAATTTAAATTGAAGCTGTTGGTATTGAAAGATTCGATAAATAATCTCAAAGTATCCACTCCGCCCTTCCAGATAATTAGTATGTCATCTGTAAAACGCCACCATAGGACGAGGTCACCCCCAGCCACAGGAAATTAAAAACTGCCTGTGAACATCCCAGTATTACTCTGTTCTCTACTACTACTGTATCTGTTTTTCTTATGCTTATGTATATATGTTTTTTAGTCATTTGGATGGGCGCTTATTGTTGTCTGACACAGTGTCAATTCCGTCAGTGTTAGGAGAACTACGATTCCCAGAAGCGCTATATTTCCGAGGCTGCCCGCCTTCAAAGTTATGTATTATTACTTTGTGTGATCACACGTTTTTGTTTTCTTGTTAAGTTTACAACAGCTCTGGTTAAGTTAGCACCAACTATGTAATATGGCCCTACAGCTTTCTGTTTACTTTTGTCAGCTGTATCCTCCGCTCATTGGGCTTTTAACCATATTATGGGCCCTACCATGGCCGATGCCGGATGCCACCCTGACAAGTACTGAGTTGGAGAAAGGCTGTAGCATCAGCTGGATTGTTGCTGCTAGCCCAATAAACGTTTTACAGATTGGAGTGCTGGAATCTTTTAAACTTTTATTTAATTTCATGGGGAGTTTTACCATGGTTCCTGGAGCACCCATCTGAGCCTGATTTTTTTTACTAGGGATGAGCCGAACACCCCCGAGTTCAGTTCGCATTCGAACTCAAACTTTTCAAAAGTTCGAAATCGAACTCGAACACGAACACGAACTCAATACAAGTCAATGGGAAACAAAGTTCGATTTTTAGAGTGCCCTCCAAGAGGGCATATATGCTAGATATTTGCCATAAATGGTGTATGGGGGTCCGGGTAGTGCCCTGGGGGACAGGAAACAAGGACAAAAAGTAAAAAAAAAAACCTTTTTTAAAGAGACGGTGAGTTTTCCATGATATAAGGGTTAAAAATAAAAACAAAAAATTCCTTCAAATATCGTGCCTAGGAGGTCCCCATAACCTGCCCGTGAAGTGGCGGATTTGTAGGATGTATAGAAACATTTAAAAACAATGTCCGGGTCCGGGTAGTGCCCTGGGGACAGGAAACAAGGACAACAAGTTAAAAAAAGCCATTTTTAACCCCTTCACTGCTGACGATGTGTGGGACACATCCTCAGTTACTCTCGCTGTATGCTAAGGAGGACGTGTCCCACACGTCATCAGCTTTGCGGGACCCCCGGCGGAGATACTCGCCTCTCTGTCCGGGGTCCTGCAGCGTTCTGACTTCAGCGTCCTCAGACGCTGTCTGAGAAGCCGTCCTCAGAAGCTCCTCCCGACGTAAATGATATCATCACACCATTCGCGATGGCGTCATTTCCAGGCGACCCCCGGCAATGAGATCGCCTGGAAGGGAGGGGGGGATCCGTTCGGATCCCTCTCCTTCCCGATCGGGAGGTCCCACAAAAAAAAGCCAGGCACCGCTTAAAAGGGGAGAGTCTCCCCTTTAAGGCTAGGGTCAAATGAAAGCATTTTTACACGCGAACGTCAAAAAGTGCGTCCGAATGCATTGACGTATTTTTTCACGGAATACGCGAAAACGGTCATACGATGCGCAATTTTTGTGCGTGATTTTGTACAGATCCAAATTAGGAAACTTTGGGTGTCTGGACGTTATGTTGGCCAGACATGAGCAGCGTCTGACGTCTCCTAATCACGCACACACGCCGCTAGCAGACGCAGCGCACTCTGTACGTCAGTACTAACGGTTCTGCGTTCCCGAAATAATGCGTTCATTTTCCACTTGCGTTGCACGGCCGGACTTTTGTGCGGCCGTACTTCGTATATTGGCTGTATGAGCATGGCCTTTCGAATGATACCCAACATGACCAGGTTTAAAGTAAAACAAATTAAAAAAATGTATTTTTTTTGTGTGTTATTTTTATTAATGCAGGAATATTGATCACATTTCAATTATAATGTGAGCAATGATGCTGCACTAATGATTTTTTTCTATGGTGTGCGTTTGCTAAAAATCACATAATTCCCCCCCCACAAAATTTAATAAGTCCCCATTTCTAATTTCTTTAGAAACCATAGAAAATATAACTGCAAATGTTCATGTGGTAAAAGGTGAAAAAAAACACTTTACACGCTGCAGATGATTAAAAATTCAAGTTTTATTGCATTTTTGTTATAATATACAGGCAGAACATGATGTATACATATAAAAATGATATATTATGAATCTGCCGAGTCTGCCGGAAAGAACGATATAGAAGATGTCTGGGTTGTATAATAAAATGTGGCTTCAAATCACGTTTAAACGTGATGTGCGAAAGTGGTAAAAATTAGCTCAGCACACAGCGGTGAAATACCTCAGCAGTGAAAGGGTTAAAAGAACAAATATCGTGTCTAGGAAGTCACCATAACCTGCCCGTGAAGTGGCGGATTTGTAGGATGTATGGAAACATCCCCATCACAGACCCACACACGACACTTGGCACTCCCTGTCTGCATACATTGTATCAAATTCATGAGACCGGACTAATTAGAAGCACATGTTATTTCCAAACACTAATTAAACACCTGTTGTTTACGCCGTTTGAGAGCACAGGTCATTTAGAGGTGAGAATCTTTGCACCTAGACGACATAATATCTAATAAACCGTTGCTTATACTATTTTGCAGTAAAGAGTCTCTTTATTTCTCGATTTTTTTAGTATTTTTTAAGCATTTTTTTTAAAAAAAAAATCGAACTCGAACTGAACACGCCAAAAAGTTCGAAGTTCGTGAACTTTCGAACGGCCAAAATTCGGATCGAACTCCGAACTGATCGAACCAAACAGCTCATCCCTACTCTTTATGACAGGAATGTCAAACTCACAGCCCTCCAAATGTCGATGCCTACAATTTCTAGAATTATTTTAATGCATTAGGTGGCCACGGAATGATGGAGTTTGTAGTTCAGAAACATATGGGGGGCTGGAGCTTGGCAGCTCCGCTTTACATGCTTTGTAGTCCACAGAATGTCCTTATAGAAAAAAACGGTCAAGATTCAAATAAAATGTAAGTTCACGGAACATTGAAAGGAAGAAAACATTGGAATAAAGAAAATAGACCACAGCAAGGGGTACTAAGGCTACAAGGTTAGCAGGTGCTTCACTATTACAGGCAGTGAAAAATAGATAGGATAGAATAAAACTGGCAATGGTGAGCCAGAAAAAACAAATAACTTTATTCATAAAAAATGTTATTTGAACGTTAGGGGTGCTTCCGTAATTGGAGTATCAAACCTTGTTCCAATATTACATGCACTCCTATTGCTAATTGCAGCTGGTATTATTGGGTTCAGGTAAATATGAAAGTGGTATTAGGCATAATTGTTGATCACATATGAAATATACATGTTCCCAATATAATGGAACCAGACCAAAGTTAACCCCTCAACACACCATTGCAGCGAAGGAGAAACCCAATTCACATTGCCTGTCATCATATATCATTCCTGGGAACTTCTCCCTGTCAATGGATTAGTTTGAATGAGAAAATTGTATACATGTGGTGAAACAATAAATCTGCCTAAATATCAGCTACAATATAGTATCGCTCCTTAAGGTGGGCAATCGTAAACTTTGCACAGTTAACCATCTAACCCCTAGTCTTCAATAGTTTAGAAGTTATGCATATAATGGAGGTTATCCAATACGGAAGCACCCCTACCACTTCAAATACATATTTTAAAGTTTTTCTATACTTTAAATAAAGTTATTTGTTTTTTCTGGCTCACCATTGCCAGTTTTATTCTATCCTATATATTTTTCACTGCCTGTAATAGTGAGACACCTGCTAACGTTGTAGCCTTAGCACCCTTTTCTGAGGTCTATTTTCTTTGTGTATTGAAGAAGAGTTACCCCCTAGTGGGTGCCAATATATTTGGTACAAATACTTGCACGGTTTTCCACTTACCCCATTTTTCTTTTGTCTAAACATTGGAATAAAGTGAAAGCAATGCATTATAGTGCGTTGCTACAATCTATACTATCCTGCAATGTTGTATTGAATATGCTTATGTCATTTTGTAAAAGCATCGAGCATGCGGCCTGATGATTTCTTAAAAGACTTATGTTATGGTTTTGAGGGAGGTTTCATGTAAGAACATTGCAATGATATGGATCACATAATTTACTTAGTACATATATCAAGAATAATTAATATAAAATATGATAAATTTACCAATGCCAAGAAGAAAATCGTCGTCAGCACTGCTTACTAGTTTTAAAAGGCCACCAGGTTGAAGAATTTTCTCTAGGAAGCCTCCAACGACACTTTTCTTTATAAATGAAAAAAATAAAGATGGTTTTGAATATTATTACTCATTCAGCGCAAACATTGTATATTGTGTTATAGTTGTATATTGTTAGAGATCAGTATACCAAACAGTGGCGTCACTATGGTTGGTGTCACCCGGTGCGGTAACTTATGGTGTCACCCCCCCGAGTTTTACAGGGTTTTTTTTAACTACTTTTACTCATAAATCAGTACTCCCATATAACACTGAATGCTCATAATACACGGCGCACATTACTGTGAGGTTTATTGCTGTGGAGCTCTGTGATATGCTCATACACAAATTTTGGCAAACTTATAACAAGTACGGTGCCTGTTCGAAGGCAGTGAAAGTACCCACAGAGAAGTAATGGTTAATCTGTTCAGAGACACCGAACAGCAAAGAAATGCCCTGATGTCCGGTGTTTTCATTTGGCAGGTTTATTCAGGGCGAATGAACACCATAGGTTTCAATGTTAAAAATATTCCTGTTTTTATCCAATATCTAATAAACCATTTATTCCTTTAATTCTTGCAGGGTTATTCAAAAGGCTCCGAATTGCTGGAGAAAGGTAACCAAACGCTGAAATTCAGTGTACGTTACCTTTCCTGGCCATTCGGCTATCCAGAGAGCAGGCAATTCGCCAAATCCTGGCGCATTACCTGCACATACGGTGCCTGTTCGAGGGCAGTGAATCCCCATAGAGAAGCAATGCTTATTCTATTCAGAGAACAAAAACCAGCAGTGAAAAGTTGCCGAATTGCCCTGCCATTCGGTGGTTTAATTCGGCAGGTTTATTCTGGCGAATCCCATAGGCTTCAATGTTAAAAATATTCCTGTCTTAATTCAATATCTAATAAACCGTTCATTATAATATTCTGCAGTAAAAAGTCTCTTTATTAATAGATTTTTTAGGACTTTTTAGGCACTTTTTAGGATTTTTTGCAAACATTTCTTTTCCGTTTTGTTTTTTAAATCGTTTTTTCTTTTTTCTGTAACAGCCCTTTGTCCGTTTTTTCCTGCGGCTGCTCTGCGCTGTGATCAGCTCCTGCTCGGGTTTCTCCGGCGTCTTCGACAATTTAATCCAGAGGGTTTTGCGGTTTTCGGTGTGCGTTCGTCCTGGTTTTGCGGTGAGTGTTCGACAGGTTTTGTGGCGACTTTTCCCTGCATTACGGCGGCCCTGTGGTGCTTGCTGAATACACCGCAGCGTCGCCGAAATGGGATCGCCAAATCGCACCGAACTGAAGACAATGAAAAGTCACCGAACGTGTGGTGACTTTTCAATTCTCTTTGAATAACCCCGTTAGTAAAAAATCTCTATTGATTTTATTTTTTTAGTATCTTTTAGGCATTTTTTAAAAAAAAACATTTTTTTTTCTAATAGCAATTTTTCTTTTTTTTCTGTAACAGACCTTTTTATTATCATTCATAGGACATTATATGTTAATTCCAGACATTTTCGTTCAGTAGTTCTTTTTTAAAACAGCAGGCAACGGGTTTGCGGCAGCGTTCAGTGGCTGATTCCCTGCACTTCAGGGACCCTGTGGTGAATTCACCAGGGAAATTTGATTCTCCAAAGTGCGGGGAACAACAGAACACTGAAATGTCTGCGTCATTTCTGTGCTCTGTGAATATCCTCTTTGTGGTGTTTTTTTTGCCACCCCATGGAAAGTGCCAGCCTAGGCCTTGCCTACCCAGGACATACTTGAAAATGAGAGAATTCTCAATGTATCCTTACTGGTAATATATTTTTGTGCACCTCCGCCCCCCCAGCGACGCCCCTGATACCAAACATATTAAATGTTTTCTGAAAATAGAGTGATTGCAGCATCGTACATCTAAAAGGTTGTCAACACAATAAACCCTATGAATCCATAATTAATGTCCAGCAGAGCAATGTCCCATAGCAAGTGCAGTGTATCCCAATAGAGGTATCCATCACAAATCCCACTAACAGTTAAACACTAGCAGTTGCAGAGTCACGTTGTCATGTTCGCAATAACGCTCACCCCAGATCAGCATGGTTTGGATCCTTATGGACAGATTTCCGTAATACTCAACTTTATAGGAGTGAGAATTGCCACACCTAGCACTCCCAGCCAGGGAGATGATACAGAATGCTAAATGCCACTCAGCAGCAAATGGTTTTGTGACCAAGTGTCTACTGAGTGAATGCAAGTTAACTATACACAGACAGAGATAGTGTAGCAAGAAATAAACAAAACTTGGTTTATCAAAAGCGTGGTTAAATGTACGTTCCGAGTCGGCACTAGGGAGGGTAGTCGTACAGGCAGGATTGGCAACAGAGAGGACTCCCATATACTTGTTCTCAATAACGTAGAATGAATGTGCAATTAATTCAGCAAACTGCAGGGCAGACTCACACTCAGAGATAATGTGGTATGATCTGTACATAGACTTGATACCAGATAGGTAACTTGGGGGGATGATGGCCTCAGCAACCTGCAGGGCAAACCCATAATCAGAGACCATGCGGTATGATCTATACATAGACTTAGCACTAGGGATAAGACGAACACCCCCGAGTTCGGTTCGCATTCGAACTCGAACTTTTCAAAAGTTCGAACTCGAACACGAACACAAACTCAATACAAGTCAATGGGAAACAAAGTTCGATTTTTAGAGTGCCCTCGAAGATGGCATATATGCTAGATATTTGCCATAAAAGGTTTATGGGGGTCCGGGTAGTGCCCTGGGGGACAGGAAACAGGGACAAAAAGGAAAAAAAAAACATTTTTAAAGGGACAGTGAGTTTTACATAAAATAAGGGTTAAAAATAAAAACGAAAAATTCCTTCAAATATCGTGCCTAGGAGGTCCCCATAACCTGCCCGTGAAGTGGCGGATTTCTAGGATGTGTAGAAACACTTAAAAATAAAAAAAAATTCCTTTAATCTATCCATAAACAACTGCTTGGGGCGGCAGTCTATATGAAAAGAGGAGACATTTTTGTACACGCAGAAAATGTTCACTGATTTTTTTGGCTAAATTATTGTGAAACTTATGCAGGCTTTGGATGAAAGTAACAATAGGTGCTTCAAAATTGGTCCTTTAGCCTCCCCAACAGTGCCGTCACACCGTAACCCCTCTGAGGATATGAATCTGATACAGGCGTCAGTGGCAGTGCACCCAAATATTGTGCTTTTGGTGCCAGGCCTGCAAGTACTATCATACAGTAACCCCTCTGTGGTATTGTGGAAGAATGCAGGGGTGAACCTTGCGGTCCTAAATTAAAAAGATATGCATCTGGTTAAGGCGTCAGTGCACCCAGATATTCTGCCTTTGGTGCAAGACTGCCAGGCCAGCAAGTATCATCATACAGTAACCCCTCTGTATTATTCTGGAAGAATGCAGGGGTGGGCCATGTGGTCCTATATTGAAAAGATATGATTCTGGTCAAGGCGTCAGTGCACCCAGATATTCTGCCTTTGGTGCAAGACTGCCAGGCCAGCAAGTATCATCATACAGTAACCCCTCTGTAGTATTGTGGAAGAATGCAGGGGTGAACCTTGCGGTCCTATATTGAAAAGTTTTTTATCTGGTAATGGGCGTCAGTACACCCGGATATTGTGCCTTTGGTGCCAGGCCAGCAAGTATCATCATACAGTAACCCCTCTGTGGTATTTTGGAAGAATGCAGGGGTGGACCATGTGGTCCTATATTGAAAAGATAGGATTCTGGTCAAGGCGTCAGTGCACCCAGATATTGTGCTTTTGGTGCCAGGCCTGCAAGTGCCATCATAATACAGTAACCCCTCTGTGGTATTGTGGAAGAGTGCAGGGGTGGACCATGTGTTCCTATAATGAAAAGATACGATTCTGGTCAAGGCGCCAGTGCACCCAGATATTGTGCCTTTGGTGCCAGGACAGCAAATATCATCATACAGTAACCCCTCTGTGGTATTGTGGAAGAATGCAGGGGTGGACCATGTGGTCCTATATTGAAAAGATATGATTCTGGTCAAGGCGTCAGTGCACCCAGATATTGTGCTTTTGGTGCCAGGCCTGCAAGTGCCATCATAATACAGTAACTCCTCTGTGGTATTGTGGAAGAGTGTAGGGTTTAAAATGATATAAATCTGGCACAGGCGTCAGTGCAGCCAAATATTGTGCCTTTCATGGCAGCAAGTGCCTTCACACCGTAACCCTTTTGTGGTATTGTGGAAGAGTTCAGTGCTGGATGTTTTGTGAATGCTGAAGAGGACATCCCCGATCTATTCCATTACTTCAGCATCAGGGGATTGATAGCTGCTGATCCAGGACTGATTCAATTTTATAAATCTCAGCCGGTCTACATAGTTGGTGGACAGACGCACTCTTTTGTATGTGATAAAACCTCCAGCGGCACTGAACGTCCTTTCAGAAAGCACGCTATATGAAGGGCAACCTAGTAGCTGCATAGCATATTGGCTAAGTTCTGGCCAGTGATCCAATCTCAACATCCAGTAAGCCAGTGGATCATCTGCTGGAAAGGTATCCAGGTCTGCCCTTGCCCCTAGGTAGTCCTGCACCATATGGTGAAGACGCTGGCAATGGGTGCCTACATTTGACGTCCCTGGGCGTCGAGGACTAAAACAATTTAAAAATGCATCAGTCAAGTGGCCCTGGCCTTCACCACTATTCCTCTGATCATCCACAGCCTCAGAAGCATGTGTGTAGGCACTTGGCAATCTACCAGTGCCTGGAAAGGTGTTACACAAGTGTCGCTTTAGAGCGTCCTCAAGTTTTTTCATTATGTGCTCCCTCTGTGCGGGCAGGATGAGCTCTGCAACATTACCCTTGTATCGTGGATCAAGAAGGGTTGCCAACCAGTAATGATCCCTCTCCTTGATAGCACGAATCCTGGGGTCCTTTTGCAGGCTTTGCATCATTAGGGAGCCCATGCAGCGTAGGTTGGAGGTGGCATTAGCTTCCGAGTCTTCCTGGTCAATGAGGATGACCGTGTCGTGCACTTCCTCCTCCCAGCCACGCACTTGCCCATGTGTTTCTGGGCACACAAAACCCTCCCTTGAGGAATCCCCACCTTCAATGCCCCCACTACTTAAATATTCTGCTTCCTCCTCCTCCTCATCCTCCTCCTGTCTGATCTGAGTAGGACCCGCTGGAATGCTGTCTGCGGAAAGACTGGGGCCTTGAGAGCTAGGGAAGGCCTCCTCTTCCTCCCGCTGCTCTGCCTCTAAAGCCACATCTATAATTCCCCACAGAGTGTGCTCCAGCAGGAACACTAAAGGAATTGTGTCACTGATGCATGCACTGTCCCTGCTCACCATCCTCGTTGCCTCCTCAAATGGTGACAGTACAGTGCATGCATCCTTGATCATCAGCCACTGCGGGGGGGGAAACAAGTTGACCTGAACCTGTCCTTGTGCCATACTCACACAGGTACTCATTGGTGGCCCTCTGCTGCTTGTGCAGACGCTGCAGCATTGCTAATGTCGAGTTACACCTGGTGGGCATGTCACAGATCAGACGGTTTGTGGGAAGGTGGAATTCTCTTTGAATTTCTGCCAGGCGAACGCTTGCTGGGAATGACCGTCTGAAGTGGCTGCAGACTTTTCTGGCCTGGATGAGAAGCTCTGGCAGCCCTGGGTACTTGGTTAGAAAATGCTGTACCACTAGATTTAGGACGTGTGCTAGGCATGGCACACCTCTGCACCCCTGCAGAGCTGACAGAATTTCTGACCCGGTGTGGCTCCTGTCCCCTAAACAAACCAGCTCAAGCACAGTATGGCATCTTTTTTGCTTGAGCCATTACGTAGACCCTGTCAGGCGTCAGTTAAACTGCCACTTTGCCAGAGACAGAGAAGGAGGAGGAGGAGGAAGAGGGAGAGGTGGTGGTGATGGAGAAGACAAACCTCATACAAGCAGCTTTCTGGAGGCGTGGTGGATGAACAAGCTCCAGCACAGAGCCCCGTCTTGGATCCCTCCCAGCTGCAATCAGAGTTACCCAGTGTGCCGTGAAGGAAATGTAACGACCCTGTCCATGCTTGCTGGACCACATGTCTAAAGTCACATGCACCTTGTTGCTGACTGCCTTTCCCAATGACTGGATAACATTGTCTTCCACGTGCTGGTATAGTGCTGGAATGGCCTTGCGTGAAAAGTAATGGCGTTTTGGAACCTGCCACTGTAGTACAGCACATTCAGCAAATTCACGGAAGGGAGCAGAGTCCACCAGCTGGAAAGGCAGCAGCTGCAATGCGAGTAATTTTGCTAAGCTGGCATTTAGATGCTGTGCTTGGGGATGGTTGGGACTATATTTTTTCTTTCGCTGCAGCAGCTGCGGCAACGTAATCTGACTGCGTAAATCTTCAGCTGCTGGGATGATGTCATATTGTGAGGAAGTACCTGGTACATCCATTACTGTAGCATCATCCCTGTCGGTGGAGGTTGTGGGCAATGACATGGCAGGACATACAGTGGGGGTAGAGACAGATGAGGAGGAGGAAGACCTACGCAAAGTTTTGCACCAACAGGATGTGTGGCAGTTGTTCATATGTCACCTCAAGCACGTGGTACCCAAGTGTCCGGTATCTTTCCCATGCTTAAGCCTCATCTGACATAAATTAGAAATCGCAACGCTGCGCTCTACTGCACATTTCTTAAAGAACTCCCAGACAACAGAGTTCCTGCATGTGTTCTTTGAGACAACAGCGCTCTGCACCGGAGCAACTCTGACATGTGATGCCTTGGACTGGCTAGTGCTACAGTTGGTCACAGAGGATGTTGTGCCTCGTGTTTGCTGTTCCTCCTCCTCCCTTAAATTCCTCTGTTCGATCAGGCACCCAGGTGGAGTCAGTGACCTCATCATCATTGTTGTCATCATCACCCCCTATCTCCTCGTCACTGGAGCCAACTTGGCAGTATGCTGCAGCTGCTGGGGCAACATGAGTGCCAGTTATTTGTGCGTCATCACTGGCACCCCCTTCCTCTAGGTTGATTATACTCCCTTCCTCAACCTCAGAGATTGAATCAGAGCACTGTACTTGCTGTGCATCCTCAAGCAGCATGTCACTCTCATTGTAGTCAAAAATTCAGCTGACTCCTCCGTGTGTGATAGCGAGGCTACGGCAGGAGTAGCTGTGGACATGGAGGCTGCATTAGATGCTTTGGCAGCTGAGGTGGACTGTAAAGCACTAGAAGCCTGGCTGGCAGAGAACTCTGAGGACGAGGATGGCCTGGTTAGCCAATCCACCAAGTCCTCTGTATGTTGCTGCTCCTTAAGACGGCCAGCACCATTTAGAAAGGACAAGCGTGCCCCTGCAGAGGATGCACCACGTCCACCACGACTAGAGGCACAGCCTCCCGACACAGGGGCTGCTTGCCCTCTTATCTGTGTCTGGGAGCATCTGCCTGTCCTTTTTGTTCTTTCAGACATGGTGAATGATATATAGATTAATATATACAGAACTCTGATTCAAATCTGGTATAAAGATTTAAAGAACTCTGGTATAACTCAGTGAGACACCCTGATAGCTGGCAGCCAGTGACAAGACACAGATTACAAGTCTCAGACACCTCCTATAAATCAGTGAGACCCCTTGATGGGTGGCAGTGAAACCTCCTATAAACCA
Organism: Leptobrachium leishanense; assembly: GCA_009667805.1. Lineage (NCBI taxonomy): Eukaryota > Metazoa > Chordata > Amphibia > Anura > Megophryidae > Leptobrachium > Leptobrachium leishanense. The sequence continues at coordinate 31,310 of RXON01004638.1, read as the reverse complement.
GTGAGACCCCTTGATGGGTGGCAGCCAGTGAGAACACACGGATTATAACAATTCCCAAATGTTTTGTAGAAATTAGTGAGCCCCAAAATACTGCGTGGTACTGGCTGTGTGACAAGAGACAGATCACCTCAATTCACAAATGTTTTAAAGAAATTAGTGAGCCCCAAAATACTGCGTGGTACTGGCTGTGTGACAAGACACAGATCACCTCAATTCACAAATGTTTTGTAGAAATTAGTGACACCCAAAATACTGCGTGGTATTGGCTGTGTGACAAGACACAGATCACCTCAATTCCCAAATGTTTTGTAGAAATTAGTGAGCCCCAAAATACTGCGTTGTACTGGTTGTGTGACAAGACACAGATCACCTCAATTCGCAAATGTTTTAAAGAAATTAGTGAGCCCCAAAATACTGCATGGTAGTGGCTGTGTGACAAGACACAGATCACCTCAATTCACAAATGTTTTAAAGAAATTTTTAACCCCCAAAATACTTGCTGGCTGTGTAACAAGACACAGAAGATCACCTCAATTCACAAATGTTTTAAAGAAATTTGTAACCCCCAAAAAGACTTGCTGGCACAGTGACAAGACACAGAAGATCCCCTCAATTCACAAATGTTTTAAAGAAATTTGTAAACCCCAAAAAAAATTTCTGGCACAGTGACAAGACACACATCACATAAATTCACTGATATTTGGTAGAAATGAGACCCCCCAGACCCCCCCAGTAGCGTGGCAGACCGGCAGTAACAACACACAACTATCTCCTCTGAAATCTCCTCTGAAATCTCCTCTCAAAATGCATACTGTAGCTATGCGTGGAAACGTTATATAGTGTGCTGCGGGACTTCGCTCTGTGAGCCCATGATTGGGCAAAATTTGCCCAATCAGGACTCTGAGCCGTGATTAGCATACTGTTGAACCTGTCTTGCACCAGACCTGTGGTCAGGTGCAAGGCTGTAGCCAATTACGAGCTTCAGGCCAGTGAGAAAATGCATAGTGGTCCATTGTGATGCATTGTGGTCAAACATGCTGCGAACACCCGGAAATGTTCGGTGTTCGCGATCTAATCGAATAGGCTAAGTTCGGATCGAACTCCGAACCGAACAGCTCATCCCTAGCAGAGAGCACACGTAAACAGCAGGTGGATACAACAGGCCATTTTTACAACTTTCCTGTAAAAAAAAATTGGGCAATATTAGATACATAACGCTAACATTAGTGCTCAGCTGTGTGAGCATTAACGTTAGGTTAAGTGTCCTTCTGCGCGGGCTGATGACCATATTACATTCCAAACACTAACAGGTTAAAAAAAACAAAAGAAGGGGGGTCCTAGTGGTGCAATACAAATTGTAAATACTTCAATACAATGGATAAGAGGGGGAGATCTTATCGCGTTTAGGCAAGTTAGTTTAGGCTAAACAGCTGATAGCAGTGGGATAAGTAATGTAGTATAACCTATACAATCATCAGTGGCTACTATTAAAGTGCAGCAGTGAACAGTGCAATCTCTATGTAATAAAGTGTGCAAATGCAATAAAAAGTGCATTCAGTGCTGTGATACAAATCAATGGTAGGTGTCTTAAATAGTCATACAATTAGTCCGTATATATGGTCCCAGCTAATCGGCTGATAACAATTAAATAAGTAATAGGGTATAACATATACACTCAACAGTGGCTACTATTGAAGTGCAGCCGTGAGCAGTGCAAACATAATGTAATAAAGTGTACAAATGCAATAAAAAGTGTATACAGTGCGATAATGTAAATCAGCAGTAGGTGTCTTAAAAAGACATACAATTAGTCCGTATAAATAGTTCCAGAAAATATATCCAAATAAAGTGCCAAAAAAGTGCAACAAGTATAGTTCAATCGGTAAGAAGATTGATTCCTATAAAAACAAATTGTGCACATAAAAACTGCTTATAAAGAAAAAAGTAAGTTCAATAGCAACTGTGTTGGACGAAAGCTGGATGGATATTCATGTCCTGGTGCAATGCTTCTCTCCTTTAGTCCTAGTGAAACTCCCAACGCAAGGGGAGATGAGAAAAAAAGAGAAGACAACTAATAGTGCAAAATTGCTTGCATACATTAAGTGATATAAGCGAAAGAATCTCACTTAAATATTCCAGACCCTAACATGTCCAGGCTCTGGGTTGAAGCGCCTTGGGCCAAATAGAGGGTGGCCTCTTCCCTTCGTTATGTTGCCCTGGTTACCTCAAACAAGAAATTATGCAATGGTACTGAGGCCACTAGTGCTTAACAGGCCTGACACATGAGCCAGTTAATTAAATAAAATATAACCTTTATTTGTTGTGATTAAAACAATTAATAAAAAATACAAAAAACATATATGTTAAAACAAAACAGATTCCAACTGGTATAAGGTGATACTTGGGGTAATTTTTAGTTTCTGTTTCCCTTCTGTTTTAAAGCATCACTGTAAAGAGGCTTTGGGGCATATCCTAATGGTGTTCTCTTTCAATAGATTCATAAGGGAGTACCAAATAAATTGCTTCAATATCATTAGACAGAGAACATATACCTTTCTTGCCTGATTATATCTAAATACACCGCTCAGGGCTGTGATTGTTTTTCAGATTGGAAGTCAACCATTTATTTATAGGGCTCACAAGTATGCAATTATACATTCACAAGTATGCACTTATATAGACAGGGTGCTCTATTACACTGGTCATGCAAAACTGTGCTTGTGCACAAAAACGCATTAACGCGAGAGGAAAAAACCTTTGCGCTGAATGTCTTATAACGACGTTCGCGCATACGATGCACGTTAACGCCTAACGCGAGTGACCCTGCGCGAACGCAAGTTCGTGCGTGCATCCCACACTTAACATTGTGAACGCAAATGCGTTTGTGCGCTGGTACGCGGATGGTATTACAATCGATGCGCAACTTTTTACGAACGACGTTTGCGCGCGTAATTTTAACATCTTTGAAAAGCTGGTGGTAACTGAAAATCTGAACGTTCTGGCCAAAACAATATACACCAGCATGACAAAAAAAAATACAGCACAGTATAGTTACACATTCTACACATACCCAAACAATAAAATGGAGAGGTTGTGCGTGTTTTTATTATTGCTGCAGCATATATACACAGATTGATTTTGACAGGCGCTAAGATTGAACGGGACACAATTGCGATTCTTAATTCTGATTGTTTTTTCATGTGATTCAGCCAGTCTGCCCACCGATTTCTGCGAGCAACGTTAATGCGCGTGTGTTTTTGCGCGTTTTTTTTTACACGCAATATTTTTTGACGGATGAAAAAATGTGCTCGGATCGTAACACCTACGTTAATTTACGCGCATTAACATTTAACGCTGCGCGCCAAAAAAATTGCGCTGCCCGTACGAATTTGCACATTGAATGTAATAGAGCCCTGGATCTTTAGTCCCTTTCAAGGTCTCAATATCTAATAGCAGTTTCTGATGTTAAACTGTTACTATGCTTAATTAGCAGTCTAGAGGCACCCACAGACCATGGGTTCAATGTAATTCACCCAATTCTCTTCATATACCCATAATTTTCCCACTGAATATTGGCAATTTCCAATCAGCCATATAGTCAGTGTAGCACTGTATCATCAATAACTTGTCTCCACAATTGCAAGTTTAAGAAAAAACATAGTTTGGCAGCTATACAGTGTACACAAGTATGCAATTATACATTCACAACTATGCAAATATTTAGACAAAATCTTTAACCCCTCTCAAGGTCTCAATACCTAACAGCAATTTCTGATGTTAAACTGTTAAGCTGTCCTGAAGACACTGTACAGTAAAACCTTAGATTGAGAGTAACTTTGTTTGAGAGCGTTTTGTAAGAAGAGCAACAATGTATTATAAACTCTGACTTGATATACAAGCGATGTCTTGATATACAAGCGATGTCAAAGTACGGATGCTTTGTCTGCCGAGTGTCACGTCACAACTGAGGCCATGGTCACCTTTCCTCCCTGCGTCTGGCAGCTTGACGGGGAGGGCCACACAGTGTAACATGCGTAATAGTATCACACATTACACTGGACGTGCTGAAACCCTCCCCAACAGATAGTGATCCCGTTAGTGATAAACGTCCTGCACAATAACCCTCCTCCTCCTTAGGGATGAGCCGAACACCCCCGAGTTCGGTTCGCATTCGAACTCAAACACGAACACGAACACTATACAAGTCAATGGGACTCAAAGTTTGATTTTTAGACTGCCCTCCAAGAGGGCATATATGCTAGATATTTGCCATAAAAGGTGTATGGGGGTCAGGGTAGTGCCCTGGGGGACAGGAAACAAGAACAAAAAGTTAAAAAAAGTTTTTAAAGGACAGTGAGTTTTCCATGAAATAAGGGTTAAAAATAAAAATGAAAAATTCCTTCAAATATCGTGCCTAGGAGGTCCCCATAACCTGCCCGTGAAGTGGCGGATTTGTAAAATGTGTAGAAACATTTAAAAACAATGTCCGGGTCCGGGTAGTGCCCTGGGGGACAGGAAACCAGGACAAAAAGTTTTTTTTAAAAAAAATACATTTTTAACCCCTTCACTGCTGACGACGTGTGGGACACGTCCTCAGTTACTCCCGCTGTATGCTGAGGAGGACATGTCCCACACGTCATCAGCTTTGCGGGACCCCCGGCGGAGATACTCACCTCTCTGTCCGGGGTCCCGCGACGCTCTGACTTCAGTGCCCTCAGATGCTGAAGTCAAGCTCCTCCCGATGTAAATGATGTCATCGCGCCATGCGTGATGACATCATTTCCAGACGACCCCCCGGGAAATGCCGGGAGATCGCCTGGAAGGGAGGGGGGATCCGTTCGGATCCCTCCTGATCGGGAGGTCCCACAAAAAAAATCCAGGCACCGCTTAAAAGGGGAGAGTCTCCCCTTTTAAGCGGTGCCTGGCTTTAACCCCTTAGTTAAAGCTCCGGTGGGGGCCGCCATCTTGGATGCCGGCTCCACCCCGGGTCCCCCCTCACTGTCTGTCATCCTCACGCATAGTGTGATAACGTCAGATAGCCAGGGAACCCCTAGCTGCCCGGAATCCCCTGGTAGAGATAGGGGGTTCATTTGAACCCCGATATCTCCAGAACTGTGGCAGCTTGGGGGTCATGGAGGGTGTCAATCGAAAGGCCTGAGCATGGCCTTTCGAATGATACCCAACATTACCAGGTATAAAGTAAACAAATAAAATAATTTTAAAAAACTGTAATTTTTTTGTGTGTTATCTTTTATTAATGCAGCAATATTGTTCACATTTCAATTATAATGTGAACAATGCTGCTCTAAGGATTTTTTTCTATGGTGTGCGTTTGCTAAAAATCACATAATTCCCCCCAAAAAATGTTCTAAGTCCCCATTTCTAGTTTTTGTACAAGCGAACCCCATAGAAAATATAACCGCAAATGTCCATGAGATAAAAGTTGAAAAAAAAACACTTTACACGCTGCAGATGATTAAAAATTCAAGTTTTATTACATTTTTGTTATAACATACAGGTAGAACATGACGTATACATATAAAAATGATATATTATGAATCTTCCGAGTCTGCCGGAAACAACGATATATAATATGTCTGGGTCGTATAATAAAATGTGGCTTCAAATCGCATTTAAACATGCTGAGCGAAAGCGGTAAAAATTAGCTCAGCACACAGCGGTGAAATGCCTCAGCAGTGAAAGGGTTAATTAAAGGAACAGTGAGTTTTCCATGAAATAAGGGTTAAACATAAAAACAAAAAATTCCTTCAAATATCGTGCCTAGGAGGTCCCCATAACCTGCCTGTGAAGTGGCAGATTTGTAGGATGTATGGAAACATCGCCATCACAGACCCACACACGACACCTATCATTCCCAGTCTGCATACATGTATCAAATTCATGAGATCAGACTAATTAGAAGCACATGTTATTTCCAAACACTAATTAAACACCTGTTGTTTACGCCGTTTGAGAGCACAGGTCATTTAGAGGTGAGAATCTTTGCACCTAGACATTAGTTTTTAATTCAATATCTAATAAACCGTTGCTTATAATATTCTGCAGTAAAAAGTCTCTTTATTTCTAGGTTTTTTATTATTTCTTAAGCATGTTTTATACTTTTTTCAAAATTATTTTTTTTTCGAACTTGAACCGAACACGCCAAAAGTTCGAAGTTCGCGAACTTTCGAACTGCCGATGTTCGAATCGAACTCCGAACTGATCGAACCGAACAGCTCTTCCCTACTCCTCCTCTCCTTTCTCTCCCTTCCACCAGCCACGATTCTACTCAAAGGCAATGTGCAGATTAATTTCTTTTACTTTATTTTTACTTTATACTGTACAATATTTTGTCTTACTCATTTTCATATAAATAAATGGTTGTGGAACCAATCGGCAGAGTTTCCATTATTTCTTATGGGTAAATTTGCTTTGATATAAGAGTGCTTTAGATTACAAGCACGTTTCTGGAACGAATTATGCTCGCAATCCAAGGTTTTACTGTATTTAGATCAAAATAATTCATTTTAAAGAGGTTATAAAGAACATTTTCTATGCTTGATTGGCAGTCTGGAGGCACCCACAGACCATGGGTTCAATATAACTCACCAGATTCCATTTATATATACATGATTTTCCCACTTAAGGTCAGCAATTTCCAATTAACCATATAGTCAGTGGCAACATTATATCATCAATAACTTGTCTCCATAAGTACAAGTTAAAAAAGAGCCTTGAGTCGGTGGCTATGCTCAGCAGCAATAGCTCATGAATTTCAAAATAGATTTTGCATCGTTTTGGTAACACTCAATATCAACTAGCAGTATATTGTTCACAAATTTTATAAAGTCCTTGCAGGCTGCACCCGACGTGCATTTCGCCCCACCGGCTCATCATGGGTTCATGGGTGTTATGATTCTCTCACCTTTGGGCCTTATGATTCTCTCACCTTTTAATACCCAAGCTGCAGGAGAGTTCCTCCAATGGAGTTTCCAGTGTTTAACACGTGTCAGTTCTAACCTATCGCGTCTTGCTTCTGTTCCATAATTAATTAGTGTTCGTTAGTAATTATTATAAGCATCTGTGCCTATTTTGGGAGACCTCCACTGGAGCAATCTACTATATACTTAAACAATGTAGGTGTATTGCGTTCGGCGCCACTAATGGATCTATTATTAATATTAAGGTGAGTTGGTAAATAAAAAAAAACAGTTGCTAATGTGAACAGTGAAAAATTAGCTTTTACCATAAATTGTTACTAATTAAGGTGCTGGGAAGGACTTCAATTAGATAAAAAAAACAAGAGGTATCTAAACAGAAACCATATTGGCTGTTTAGGTGCAAGCAGTAGTACCGGTGGTGTTATTTATAAGGTTTCCTAATATGAAACAATATGATCAATTAATATAGGTCCTTGTGTGAAACAGTGTGTTAACTGTGATACTTAAAACAGCATTATATACTTTTAATGTAGGGTGTTGCTGCTCTCTGGTGGTAAAAATAAATAATGTAGAATAACTGCAAAATTCAGTGCATATATACGTGTTTAGTAAAAAAAACAGTTCTTATGTTATTAGTGGATCGCAAAATAATCAGTTCTGAAAATAAAATAAAAAATAGTGATCAAAAATTGTTAGTGATCCAAGAAAAGATAAATAAATAAATTAGATTTTCGCCAAGTTCATAGGTGCCGCTGCCTACAGCAACCAATAGTGGTAAATCCCCAAATCCACCTGGTACAAAATAGAGGTTGAAGAGTTGGTGCTAGGCGCTCGCTCTTGATTCTCATAGGCGTTGCTTGAGGTTGGAATTAGTATACCTGGATGTTGTAACCTCGAGAAAAAGAGAAAAAGGCGCTATGTGCAGACTATTTTTATGCAGACACAGTAAGTAAAGATGGAGGGTTACTCACATTTTTCGGTGCCTGTTAATGAATGGCACCAAACATCAGGCAATCGGTGAAATTTTTTAGGGTCACCGATTCCCCTTTTCCGGACTCCTGTCGGCAAAGATCGAGAGCGATGTCTTCCAGGGATCTCCAACAAAGAGACTTGAAAGTAGATGGAATCCACAGTAATTTTATTTCAAGGCACAAATGTATAAAATACATAAAAATACACCGCAAACGTGTTTCGCTTTGTTGCAGCTTCATTAGTGGGTGTCATTATACATTTTTGCCTTGAAATAAATTTACTGTGGATTCCCAACTACTTTCAAGTCTCTTTGTTGGAGATCCCTGGAAGACATCGCTCCCGATCTTTGCCGACAGGAGTCCGGAAAAGGTGAATCGGTGTCCCTAAAAAAATTTCACTGATTGCCTGCTGTTTGGTGCCATTCATTAACAGGCACCGAAAAATGTGAGTAACCCTCCATCTTTACTTACCATGTTTGCATAAAAATAGTCTGCACATAGCGCCTTTTTTCTCTTTTTCTCGAGGAAACAACATCCAGGTATACTAATTCCTACCTCAAGCAACGCCTACTAGGGATGGGCCGAACACCCGTGTTCGGTTCACATTCGAACCGAACACCCATGTTCGGTTCGCTTTCGAACTCGAACATTTGAAAAAGTTTGAATTCGAAAAGCGAACACGATTCAAACGCAATGCAAGTCAATGGTGCTCGAACGTTCGAAAATTAAGGTGCCCTCCAAGAGGGCATATATGCAAGATATTGGTCATAAAAGGTGTATGGGGGTCCGGGTACTGCCCTGGGAGACAGGAAACAATAAAAACCAAATTTGTTTAAAAAAAAGCATTTTTAACCAAAAAACTTTTTTTGAGCCATTTCACCGCTGTGCACTGAGCTAAATTTTACCACTTTTGCTCATGTTTAAACTAGACATGTGCACAGCACAAAATTTCGTTTTGAACTAATGGATTAGTCCTAAAATTTAATTTATTTAGTTTCTAAAGAAATTCGTTATCAGTTCTTTAGTATGAAAACTAATTTCATTCAGCCGAAAACCAGTGGATACAATTACTATTGTAGTGGCTCCTCAGAGGGCTGAGATCACTGCTTGTTACAGTGTCTCTCACTCTCAGCACAATGTGTCAGGCAAAGCTGTTACAGTAACTGACTGCTGCTCAACACAGCGCTCAGAGTTTCAGTAAAACTAGTAAATAATATTTTTATATATAAGAGGTTAGAACAATATTATTTCCTTGTTTTGTTGAAACTCTGATCGCTGTTACAGTCAGTTACTGTAACAGCTGAGCCTGAAACATTGTACTGAGAGATAATATAACAAGCAGCTGATCTCCGCACTCACAGCCATTGGTTTTAAAGGACTAAAAAAAAGACTCCTCTCTGTATAATGTATAGAACATCCTCCTGCATTAATTAATACCCCTCTCTGTATAATGTATACAACATCCACCTGCACTAATTAATACCCCTCTCTGTATAACGTATAGAACATCCTCCTGTATTAATTAATGCCCCTCTCTGTATAGAACATCCTACTGCATTGGCATGTGGAGGGTGCAGAACTTTGGAATGCAATGCTTATCCAGCACAGGAGAGGGATTCTTTACTTAAACTTTGAATCTCTGTGGGGGAGACACAGAATTATAAAAGCAGGGGAGAGGGAAAATAGTAACGTAAATCGGTCTGAAAGTTCAGAGAAGATATGACTGGTGCAAATTTATTTTTATAATAAAATAAAGCACTTTAAATCCAGGGAAAACATTCAAATAAATCACACTGAAGGCTCATAATGACAGAGTAACTGTGAGAGCTGAATACTAAATGTATCAGACGTAAAAAAACCTCTTTATAACAAGCAGCACTGGGAGAGGAGAGGGACTTTATATAAAACGTGTATTATAGATGAAAAAAGGGGGATAGTGCTCCTGGATAATATAAAATGTATTAGACCTAAGCTCCTATTATGCAGAGCGGATGGGGAGATAACACACGTTTTATAAAGTCCCTCTCTTCTCCCAGCGCTGCTTAGTTTCGTATCTCATGAGTCATACGAAAACTAAATTATTCCAAAATTCGGACTAAATAGTTTTAGTACTAAAACTAATGCACATGTCTAGTAGACATGTGCACAGGACAAAATTTTGTTTTGAACTAATGGTTTAGTCCTAAAATACAATTTATTTAGTTGCAAAAGAAATTTGTTTTCAGTTCTTTTGTATGAAAACTAATTTCATTCATCCGAAAACCAATGGATACAATTACTATTGTAGTGGCTCCTCAGATCGCTGGGATCGCTGCTTGTTACAGTATCTCTCACTCTCAGCACAATGTGGGCCATATTACATAGTTGGTGCTAACTTAACCAGAGCTGTTATAAACTTCCCAGAGCCATTATAGCCTATGGAGGTTTTCAGTTTACAACAGCTCTGGTTAAGTTATCACCAACATTGTAATACTGCCCTGTGTCAGGCAAAGCTGTTACAGTAACTGACTGCTGCTCATCACAGCACTCAGAGTTTCAGTAAAATTAGTAAATAATAATTTTATATATAAGAGGTTATAACAATATTATTTCCTTGTTTTACTGAAACTCTGAGCGCTGTTACAGTCAGTTTCTGTAACAGCTGAGCCTGATACATTGTACTGAGAGATAATGTAACAAGCAGCCAATCTCAGCACTCACAGCCACTGGATTTAAAGGACTTAAAAAAAGGCTCCTCTCTGTATAATGTTTCGAACATCTTCCTGTATTAATTAATACCCCTCTCTGTATAATGTATACAACATCCACCTGCATTAATTAATACCCCTCTCTGTATAATATATAGAACATCTTCCTGAATTAATTAATGTCCCTCTCTGTATAGAACATCCTCCTCAATTTATACCTTTCTCTGTATAATGTATATAACATCCTCCTGCATTAATACCCCTCTCTGTATAATGTATAGAACATCCTCCTGCATTAATTAATGCCCCTCTCTGTATAGAACATCCTACTGCATTGGCATGTGAAGGGTGCAGAACTTCGGATGTTGCGCTCTTCATTGCTGGTCTCCTTCACTCGTCAATGTAATATCACAAAAAGGACTGAAACTACAATGTAGTGCATTTTATTTTAGTTTCTTTCGTTATTTGTACTGAGCAGTTTTGTTTCTCTTGAGTCATCCGAAAACTAAATTATCCCTAAATTCAGACTAAATCGTTTTAATACTAAAACGAATGCACATGTCTAATTTGTAATGCGCTGTCAGCTACACGCGCACCCATCATAGCTGCTTAGTTGGCCCTCCCATTGCAGACGGGACAGGGACGGACGCGTTACAAACGCATTTATATATGGAGATACTCTTGGATAGGACATTGAAAAACAAATTTGTGGACACGGATTCTGAGCTGGCGACAACAACAATAGACTGCCCTCCGGGCAGGCTTAACAACTAGTTATTTTATAAACGATAGATATCCTGAGAGTTTGTGTATGGGTGACATGAGGTTGTTAAATAAGTAAAAAAGTTATTCAATTTTTCTTTTTCTTACCTTCAATGCCGCTCTAACATTTTTTTCCTCAGTTTTAGTAAAATTCCAACAATCCAGCTGAAAAACATAAATATAGATATATATATATACATAATTTAGTCCAATTATTCATTATATGACATGTTTAGAAACAAAGGCTAGGATGTCAAATACCTATCTATAAAATTACAAGAGATTCCTTTCTGTCTTACACCAATAGATTTTTATTGAACTATTAGGGAGAGACCTTTTGATAACTTTAAAATTAAGGAAATAGAGAAAACAATACGAATATAGGTTCAAATTTGTGAGATTGAGGGAAAAATGCATGAAAGAAGGAGTAAATGGATTGATGAGGGAGATGTGTGAGAAGAGACATGATTAAGAGATGACATTGAGAGCATGGGCATTGTCTAGAGGTAAGGATGGTATGCCCAGGCATTCCCTTATCCGTGTGCATGTGCCTATTTAATCTCCATCTTAAATTTGGATGTTTTATTTTTGTTTTATCTGGTTAAAGATAAACATAGACATTGACTGTGTCACTGTTTATAGACAAAAAGTATTTTACCTGAATTAAGTAATATTCTCATTCGTAATAAATAAATCGAAGGATACTCTGATACAATATATTGTTTTGACCCTAATCTACTGCTTTCTATACCTAAGGTTTGATATAAAGGACTTTGTACTTTTATTTGCAAAATAACTACACCCCACTTAGGGCCCTATTACATTCTCTGCGCAAATGCGCTCACGCAGCGCAATTTTTTTTGCGCGCATTGTCCAGAGTTATTGCGCGAAAATTAATGTGATATTCGGATCCGAACGCATTTTCTCATCCGTCAAAAAATAACGTTAGTAAAAAAAACACGCAAAACGAACTGTAATATGCGCGCAGTAACGTTGCGCATATAAATCAGTGCGCGGACTGTTTTTTTCGCGTTATTCAGCCAAACAGAATTGAGAACCTTAATTGACATCAATTCACCTTAATTGACTCACTTTAGTTTTTGTGCCTGTCAAAATAAATCTGAGTATACATGCTGCAGCAATAAAAAAATATGGCCAAATTCAAAAAATTTTTGTTTGGGTATGTGTAGAATGTGTAACTATACTGTGCTATATTTTGTTTCGTGCTGGTGTATTTTGTTTCGGCCAGAACGTTCAGATTTGCAGTTAACACCAGGTTTTCAAAGACGTTAAAATTATGCACGCAAACGTCGTTCGTAGGAAGTTTGCATCTATTGAAATACCATCCGCTTAACGCATTTGCGCTCACAATGTTAAGTATAGGACGCGCACAGTTCATCACGCTCGCGCAAGTCCATCCGTGTTAAACGATAACACGCATCGTTTGTGCGAACGTTGAAATACGACGTTCTGCGCAAATGGTTTTGTCCTCATGCAAATGCGCGAGGAATGTAATAGGGCCCTTAATATAGACAAATGTATGTATATATATACACTATCAGGGTTATTCAAAAAGAATTGAAAAGTCACCGCACGATCGGTGACTTTTCGTTCTCTTCGATTCGGTGCGATTTGGCGATCCCATTTTGGCAACCCTGCGGTGTATTCAGCAAGCACCACAGGGCCGCCGTAATGCAGGGAAAAGTTGCCGCCAAGCCATCGAAAACTCACCGCAAAACCCAGGCAAACGCAAACTGAAACCCACAAAAACATCTGGATTAACCCCGCAAACATGCTGGAGAAACCCGAGCATGAGCCGATCACAGCGCAAAGCAGCGGCCGGAAAAACCCGACACCGTAGACGAATGGAGTGGAAAAAAAACTGTACGCTTGAATGTTTGAAAAGTGAAATGCTGTTCGCAAACAAACTACTGAGCAAAAATGTCTGAAATTTACATATGAGGTCCAATGAATTATAATAAAAAGGACTGTTACAGAAAAAAGAAAAAACGTTAAAAAGTAAATTTAAAAAAAAACGGAAAAAATATTTCCCAAAAAAAATCCCAAAAAATGCTTAAAAGATCCTAAAAAATCTATAAATAAAGAGAATTTTTACTGCAGAGTATTATAATAAACGGTTTATTAGTAGGGATGAGCTGATCGGTTCGGAGTTCGATTCAAACATTGCATGTTCGCGAACTACGAACATTTCCGCATATTCGCCGCATGTTCGCCTACAATGCACCACAATGGACCACAATGCACTTTTTCACTGGCCTGAAGCTTGTAATTGGCTACAGCCTTGCACCTGACCACAGCTCCGGTGCAAGACAGGTTCAAGACTATGCCAATCACGGCTCAGAGTCCTGATTGGGCAAATTTTGCCCAATCATGGGTTTACAGAGCTAAGTCCCACAGCACACTATATAAGGTTTCACACAGCGCATCAGCACGCGATTGGGATGAGATTTGAGAGGAGATTGTTCTTGTGTTAGTGTGTGTTCTCACTGCCAGTCTGCCACCAGCTACTGGGGGGGGGGTCTAATTTCTACAAAATATCTGGGAATTGTTCTAATCTGTGTGTTCTCACTGACACCCAGTATTTTGGGGGTCAGTAATTTCTACAAAATATTTGGGAATTGAGGTAATCTGTGTTCTCACTGCCTCCAGCAACTATTATGGGGGGAGGGGTTAGTAATTTCTACAAAATTTTTGGGAATTGAGGTAATCTGTGTGTTCTCACTCACTGCCACCCAGTATTTTGGGGGTCAGTAATTTCTACAAAATATTTGGGAATTGAGGTAATCTGTGTGTTCTCACTGCCACCAGCAACTATTTTGGGGGTCAGTAATTTCTACAAAACATCTGGGAATTGTGGTAATCTGTGTGTTCTCACTGCCACCAGCAACTATTTTGGGGGTCAGTAATTTCTACAAAATATTTGGGAATTGAGGTAATCTGTGTGTTCTCAGTCACTGCCACCCAGAATTTTGGGGGGTCAGTCATTTATACAAAATATCTGGGAATTGTTCTAATCTGTGTCTTGTCACTGCCACCCAATAGGGGGTCTCACTGATTTATAGGAGGTTTCTGGGACTTCTAATCTGTGTCTTCTCACTGCCAGCTATCAGGGGGTCCCACATACTTCTAGCATTGCGAATTGTAATCGGTGTCTTGTCACTGTTGCCAGCTATCAGGGGGTCCTATCAGGGGGTCTCACTGACTTGTAGCAGAGTTCTGCAAATTGTAATTTGTGTCTTGTCACTGGCACCCATCAGGGGGTCTCACTGATTTATAGGAGGTTTCTGGGAATTGTAATCTGTGTCTTGTCACCGGCTGCCAGCTATCAGGGAAGTCTCACTGAGTTATACCAGAGTTCTGGAAATCTTTAATCTTTATACCAGAGTTGAATCAGAGATCTGTATATATTTAATCTATATATCACTCACCATGTCAGAAAGACCAAAAAGGACAGGCAGACACTCCCAGACACAGATAAGAGGGCAAGCAGCCTCTGTGTTGGGAGGCTGTGCCTCTGGTCGTCGTGGACGTGGTGCATACTCTGCAGGGGCATGCTTGTCCTTTCTAACTGGTGCTGGCCGTCTTAAGCAGCAGCAACATACTGAGGATTTGTTGGATTGGCTAACCAGGCCATCCTCATCCTCCGAGTCCTCTGCCAGCCAGGCTTGTAGTGCTTTACAGTTCACCTCAGCTGCCAGAGCATCTAATGCAGTCTCCATGTACACAGCTACTCCTGCCGTAGCCTCACTATCACACACGGAGGAGTCAGCTGAATTGTTTGACTACAATGACAGTGACATGCTGCTTGAGGATGAGCAGCAAGTACAGTGCGCTGATTCAATCTCTGAGGTTGAGGAAGGGAGTATAATCAACCTAGAGGAAGTGGGTGCCAGAGATGACACACAAATAAATGGCACTCATGTTGCCCCAGCAGCTGCAGCATACTGTCAAGTTGGCTCCAGTGACGAGGAGATAGGGAGTGATGACAATGATGATGAGGTCACTGACTCCACCTGGGTGCCTGATCGAACAGAGGAGTCAAGTGAGGAGGAGGAGGCACAACAAACACGAGGCACAACATCCTCTATGACCAACCGTAGCACTAGCCAGTCCAAGGCATCAGATGTCAGAGCTGCTCAGGTGCAGAGCGCTGTTGTCTCAAAGCACACATCCAGGAACTCTGCTGTCTGGGAGTTCTTTAAGAAATGTGCAGCAGACCCCACCATTGCCATTTGTAATCTATGTCAGATGAGGCTCAAGCGTGGGAAAGACCGGACGCTTGGGTACCACGTGCTTGAGGCGACAAATGACCACCTGCCATGCATCCCGTTGGCGCAAAACTTTGCGTAGGTCCTCCTCCTCCTCATCTGTCTCTACCTCCACTGTATGTCCTGCCATGTCATTGCCTGCTACAACCTCCACTGACAGGGATGATGCTACAGTAATGGATGTACCAGGTCCTTCCTCACAATGTAACAGCATCCCATCAGCTGAAGATTTACGCAGTCAGATTACGTTGCCCCAGCTGCTGCAGCGTAAGAATAAAATATAGTCCCAACCATCCCCAAGCACAGCGTCTAAATGCCATTTTAGCAAAATTACTCGCATTGCAGCTGCTGCCTTTCTAGCTGATGGACTCTGTTCCCTTCCGTGAATTTGCTGAATGTGCTGTACCACAGTGGCATTTTCCAAAATGCCATTACTTGTCACGGAAGGCCATTCCAGCACTATACCAGCACGTGGAAGACAATGTTATGGAGTCATTGGGAAAGGCAGTCAGCAGCAAGGTGCATGTGACTTTAGACACGTGGTCCAGCAAGCATGGACTAGGGATGTGCACCGATTTTTTTTTCGATTCGATTCGATTCGATTTTTCGAATTTTTAAACTTTTCGATTCGGCTCGTTTCGACTACTTTCCGTTTCGATTCGGTTCGGTTCGATTCGTTTTTCGGGTACATGTATTTTTCGGAATATCGACAATTTTTCGTATTTTCGGGTCACTTTACTAGGTTTATGTATCGACTTTTCGGAACTTTTCGTTTTTTCGGGATTGTACATGGTTTTCGGCATATCGCCAATTTTCGTATTTCGGAACTTTTCGTATTTCGGAACTTTTCGTTTTTCGGAATTGTACATGGTTTTCGGTATATCGCCAATTTTTCGTTTTTCGGAACTTTTCGTTTTTCGGAACGTCTGTTCTCGTTTCAAAGCTGTCTAACTCTATTCGTTTTGATGAAAAAACTACTATGGTTTACTTTTTTAATACTACTTTATATATTTTTTATAATAAATTTTTGGTTTGTTTTTCGGATCCGATAATTCATTCTGTCGATACGATAATTCTGGCGATTCTATCGTGTTTTTTTTAATTAACCCTTTCGCTGCTGTGGCTTTTCCCGCCTGTGCTGAGGTCATTTTTACCAGTTTTGCTCATCATGTTTAAACGTGTTTTTAAGGCTTATTTTAGTATATATGACCCAGACATATTATATATCGTTCTTTCCGTCAGACTCGGCAGATTCATAATATGTCATTATTATATGTATATGTCATGACCTGTCTGTATATTATACAAAAAATGCAATAAAATATGTATTTTCAATAATTTACAACGTGTAAAGTGTTTTTTTTCCACATTTTAACATGCGAGCAATTGCGGTTATATTTTGCATGGGGTGCGCTTGTTAAAAAAATTAGAGATGGGGTCTCGTTACATTTTTTTTTGGGGGAAATTACGCGATTTTTAACAAACGCACCGCATACAAAAATCGTTAGTGCAGCATCATTGTTCACATTATAATTGAAATGGGAACAATATTGCTGCATTAACAAACCAAAAAAGAAAAAAATGATTTTTTTTTTTTTAAATATTTTTTATTTTTTATTTTTTTAAAAAACTTTTTTCACTGTAGTGTTTGCTATCGTTGGAACCAAACTTTAACCCCTAGCTGCCACGGATCGGGAGATAGGGGGTTCATTGGAACCCCTATCTCCACCATTGGTGGCAACTAGGGGTTAACTCCAGGACTGGCGTCATCGTGCTATGCACGTTGACGCCAGTCCTCAGGGGGAGTTCCCGGAAGCTTGGCCGACATCCAACATCCTCATGGACATGCCCCAGCACCTCGTGGACATGCCCCAGCTCCTCGTGGACATGCCCCAGCACCTCATGGATATGCCCCAGCTCCTCGTGGACATGCCCCAGCTCCTCGTGGACATGCCCCAGCTCCTCGTGGACATGCCCCAGCACCTCATGGATATGCCCCAGCTCCTCGTGGACATGCCCCAGCTCCTCGTGGACATGCCCCAGCTCCTCGTGGACATGCCCCAGCACCTCATGGATATGCCACAGCACCTCGTGGATATGCCCCAGCTCCTCATGGACATGCCCCAGCTCCTCATGGATATTGCCCCAGCACCTCATGGATATGCCCCAGCTCGTGGACATGCCCCAGCACCTCGTGGATATTGCCCCAGCACCTCGTGGATATGCCCCAGCCCCTCGTGGATATGCCCCAGCTCCTCGTGGACATGCCCCAGCTCCTCGTGGACATGCCCCAGCTCCTCATGGATATTGCCCCAGCACCTCATGGATATGCCCCAGCTCGTGGACATGCCCCAGCACCTCGTGGATATTGCCCCAGCACCTCGTGGATATGCCCCAGCCCCTCGTGGATATGCCCCAGCTCCTCGTGGACATGCCCCAGCTCCTCATGGATATTGCCCCAGCACCTCATGGATATGCCCCAGCTCGTGGACATGCCCCAGCACCTCGTGGATATTGCCCCAGCACCTCGTGGATATGCCCCAGCCCCTCGTGGATATGCCCCAGCTCCTCGTGGACATGCCCCAGCTCCTCATGGATATTGCCCCAGCACCTCATGGATATGCCCCAGCTCGTGGACATGCCCCAGCACGTGGACATGCCCAGCACCTCGTGGATATTGCCCCAGCACCTCGTGGATATGCCCCAGCCCCTCGTGGATATGCCCCAGCTCCTCGTGGACATGCCCCAGCTCCTCATGGATATTGCCCCAGCACCTCATGGATATGCCCCAGCTCGTGGACATGCCCAGCACCTCGTGGATATTGCCCCAGCACCTCGTGGATATGCCCCAGCCCCTCGTGGATATGCCCCAGCTCCTCGTGGACATGCCCCAGCTCCTCATGGATATTGCCCCAGCACCTCGTGGATATGCCCCAGCTCCTCGTGGACATGCCCCAGCTCCTCGTGGACATGCCCCAGCTCCTCGTGGACATTGCCCCAGCACCTCGTTAGTGCAGCATCATTGTTCACATTATAATTGAAATGGGAACAATATTGCTGCATTAACGAACCAAAAAAAAAAAAAAAAAATGTTTATTTAATTTTTATAATTTTTTTTTAAATATATTTTTATTTTTAATTTTTTAAAAAAAACTTTTTTCACTGTAGTGTTTGGTATCGTTGGAACGGCCATGCTCTGGTCGATCCAACCATACCAAACTTTAACCCCTAGCTGCCACGGATCGGGAGATAGGGAGTTCATTGGAACTCCCTATCTCCACAGTTGGTGGCAGTTAGGGGTTAACTCTAGGACTGGCGTCATCGTGCTACGCACGATGACGCCAGTCCTCAGGGGGAGTTCCGGAGGCTTGGCCGACATCCAAGATGTCGGCCAGCTCCGGGAAAGGATCACGAACCGGCGCTTTTCAGCGCCGATTCGCGATCCAGCTCCCCAGGGGTTAATGCCAGCCACCATTTGGAAGGGCAGGCTGTGCCCTTCCAATTGGTGCCTGGGTTAACCCCCCGCAACGCCGCCGATCGGGAGGAGAGAGGTCGCGATGACACCTAATTTCACCGGGCGGCGGTTCCGGATGCTGGGCTGACATCGAGGATGTCAGCCCGCACCGGGGGGCCAGCGATCGGCCGGAACCCGGGCGAACGCTGACCCCAAAGGGAGGATGCGCTCAGCGCGTCCTCCGCATACCAGCAGCCATGCGGAGGACGCGCTGAGCGCGTCCTCCGCATCGACGTGTTTAACAGTGTGGAAACCAAGCAATACATAATTAACTTATTAACGTAAAGCAACGCACACAAACAGGAAAATATAGAAAAAAATAGAAAATTTATTTACAAATGGGGAAGGGAAGGGAAGGGAACATGCCAAGGATGGCAAACTGCCCAACAGGGGCACAAACAACACAAACAAACATACATTTTAGAATTACTGGCATTTGAGGAGATGTTGGAGCTGGTCCGCATCTTTGATTACAAAGATTATGACTGCAGTAAGGGCCCTTACCGCAGGAAGAATAATTTTAGGAAGGATCGTATCATTGACAAGCTACGCGCACCACCATCCTGGAGGGTGTTTGGGAAAGACGGGACGAAGGACCAGATCAGAAAACGCTGGTCCGACCTCAAAGCAGGCGAGCAGGAGCAGCTGAGGCACATCCGTATTGTCCTACTGCCGCTCCAGGATGTCCGCGGTGTTGTTAAGGTGTTCCCGGAGTTCCTGCAGCAGTTCATGGATGGAATCCAGTGTCCGGACTGCCAGGCGTATCTTGCCAATCGCCCCCTGGTTGCTCGGTCTGGCTTCTTCGATATATCCAATAAATGAAAGAAGGAAAATACAGTAAGTAAAGCAGGTTTCTATTTTAGACTGAAAGTCTTGAAAAAATATAACAGTAGTATATACCAGTGCTGGCGGCCTCCTCCTGCTCCTCCTCCTGCTCCTCCTCCTGCTCTCCTCCGACTCTTCCTCCCCCACCACCACCGTCTGTATATCCAGTGCTATATGTAAGAAATTAAAGAAATAAAAAATACAGTAAACAAATTTTTTTCTGTTTTTGACCAAAAGTCGTTGCTAAATAAAACAGTATATACCAGCGCTGGTGGACGCCCGTGGCTCCTCCTCCTCCTCCGCTGGGGCACTGGTCCCTGCCCGGGCAGATTCGGCGTCCTCAGCCTGTGCCCTCTTCCTGTCTTCTGCCAAATCCAAAAAATATAACACGTAAATAATGCAGACTGGAAAAAACGGTATATCTATACAATATATTGCCGAAAGTATTGCGACACCCCTCCACTACCCACTACCAGCTTGACCCCCCACTACTCCCATCTCATAGGTCTAAAGTCACAAAATATTTATTTATTTCCTCTGCACAGACATATATTACCGTTCATTTATATATTTTTTTCAGAAGTAAACATTACGTTTATTCAATAAAAACTATTATTTGTGTTGTGTGCGTACAAAGCGCATTGTGCGACTGCTTTTAGTTATTTTATAGATGCCTCAGCCTCAGTTTCACTTTCAGTTTCTGCGAATAATAAAACTGGATATTGCAGAAACAACAACAGAAATCCACCATTTTGTTTTGAAATTTGCATCTAAAGCATTCAATGACACTGCTGCAGCAGCTGCTGAGGCTGTATTGAAGGCGGCTACTGTTTGGATGCACTTTCAGAAGAACTACATGTCCCATCCTATCACTTAGCAAAGACGCAGAGATTTTTATTGATGCGCAGGTGGGAGTCAATATTGGGCAAGCTGCGGGTCATCTCGTATGCTTCGCTCAATCACAACAACCTCCCCCCCAGCACACTACAGACTACACACAGTGCCAAAAGAAATCCAGCATTGTAATTTCATCTACATACATAAATATCACAATTTTCACGAATACGTAAAATCACAAAAAAGAAAAGCTATGGCAAAAATGCTTGTATGGCGAGTCGTGAAAACGCAAAGCTATACACAATCACATTGCATGAAAAAAGGACTAGATAAATCAGCGTATTTCTGTGCACATTAGCACATGCAAGCACATTATTATTATTATACAGGATTTATATAGCACCAACAGTTTGCGCAGCGCTTTACAATATAACATGACACTTACGTTTCGCTATGACGCGACGGATGCGTCTCAGCTGCTCCTCCTCGCGTACTTTCAAATCAGACCAGCGTTTCCGTAGCTGGTCCTTCGTCCGGTCCTTCCCAAACTTCTCCAAAATGGTGGCGCGTAGCTTGTCCAGGATACGATCCTTCCTGGCGTTATTCTTGCTCCGGTAAGGTCCGTTCCGGCAGTCATAATCTTTCCTATCAAAGATGCGGACCAGCTCCAACATCTCCTCAAATGCCATATTTTGGGCCCGTTTCTTCTTGGGTGCAGGCACTGCACGTGGAAATTCTTCATCGACAGATGAAGAGGTCTCCTCACTCTCCTGTCTGGCAGCGGCCATTATGAATAATAATAAAAAAAAATTTTGTTCAAAAAGTTGTCAATAAAACTGGCTCAATAAAGTTACGACATGTGCGCGCGCGCGCATGCGCGACCCGCGGACGAATCGGATCTGACCAAAATACGAAAATCTTATCGACTTTTCGTTTTTTTCCGAAAAGTCTGTTCTCGTTTCAAATGCAATAGATTTCGATTTGACACGTTTTTTTCAAGTCAATTCGAAAATTCCGAAAAATTTTCGATTTGGTAAATTTTCGTTTTTTTCGGAAAGTCTGTTCTCGTTTCAAAGCAATAGATTTCGATTTGACACGTTTCAAGTCCATTCGAAAATTCCGAAAAATTTTCGATTTGGTAAATTTTTTCGTTTTTTTCGGAAAGTCTGTTCTCGTTTCAAAGCAATAGATTTCGATTTGACACATTTCAAGTCCATTCGAAATTCCGAAAAGTTTTCGATTCGGTTCGGAAAACAGTTCGGATTCGACATTTTCGGATCTAAAACTTTTCGGATTTTCGGCCGAATCGAAAGACCCGAATCGGGAAATTTCGTGAAAATTCCGAAATTCCGAAACCCGAAACGCACATCCCTAGCATGGACAGGGTCGTTACATTTCCTTCACGGCACACTGGGTAACTCTGATTGCAGCTGGGAAGGATCCAAGACGGGGCTCTGTGCTGGAGCTTGTTCATCCACCACACCTCCAGAAAGCTGCTTGTATGAGGTATGTCTGCTCCACCACCACCTCTTCCTCCTCCTCCTCCTTCTGTGTCTCTGGCGAAGTGGCAGTTAAACCGATGCCTGACAGGGGCTACGCAATGGCTCAAGCAAAAAGATGCCATACTGTGCTTGAGCTGGTTTGTTTAGGGGACAGGAGCCACACCGGGCCAGAAATTCTGTCAGCTCTGCAGGGGCAGGAGCAGAGATGGTTAACACCACACCAGCTTCAGCTGGGAATGGTCATCTGTGATAATGGCAGCAACCTTCTCTCCGCCCTAATCCTGGGTAAATTGACGCATGTACCATGCCTAGCACACGTCCTAAATCTGGTGGCACAGCGTTTCCTAACCAGGTACACAGGGCCAGGGGCAGATCCAGAGACTAGTCTCGGGAGGGGCACTGACAGAAAATAAGGTGTTTTAGCAGAGAGCCCGACTCATGAGAATTTACAGAGGGCCCGGCTCACAGGAGTTTACAATCTAGAGGAGCAGAGGGCACGGCTCACAGGAGTTTACAATCTAGAGGAGCAGAGGGCCTTGCTCACAGGAGTTTACAATCTAGAGGAGCAGAGGGCACCCAGGAGCTTACAATCTAGAGGAGCAGAGGGCACCCAGGAGTTTACAATCTAGAGGAGCAGAGGGCACCCATGAGTTTACAATCTAGAGGAGCAGAGGGCACGCAGGAGCTTACAATCTAGAGGAGCAGAGGGTACCTAGGAGCTTACAATCTAGAGGAGCAGAGGGCACACATGAGCTTACAATCTAGAGGAGCAGAGGACACCCAGGAGCTTACAATCTAGAGGAGCAGAGGGCACCCATGATTTTACAGTCTAGAGGAGCAGAGGACACCCAGGAGCTTACAATCTAGAGGAGCAGAGGGCACACATGAGTTTAAAATCTAGAGGAGCTGAGGACACCCAGGAGTTTACAATCTAGAGGAGCAGAGAGCACCCAGGAGTTTACAATCTGGAGGAGCAGAGGACACTCAGGAGTTTACAATCTGGAGGAGCAGAGGACACCCAGGAGTTTACAATCTGGAGGAGCAGAGGACACCCAGGAGTTTACAATCTAGAGGAGCAGTTTACAGACTTATATCTGAGAGGTTTATTACTGTGCAGCTCTAGCTTTGATATACACCCTGGAGGAAGGATCAAACTCTCAGGGACCCATTACTTACCTCCCTGGTGTCCCTGCATGGAGGCTCCAGACCCTCTCTCCTCTGATCCTGTTGCTCAGTGGAGCCTCAGATCCAGCCCTTTCCTGTGGTTGTCAGGCAGGCATGGAAGGAGACAGGCTCAGCCACATGGTCACCGGGAAAAGGATCACCATATGACACGCCCCTAACACATGACTGGGAGGGGCAAACCTCAGTGCTTCTGCGCAGTTTGTGCCTCTGCAAATCACCATGTCTGCATTCACTGCACACATCGTGATTTGAGTTCTGGAGGTCAGTCTGGCATCTGCACTGCTCGGGGGGGGGGGCAATTGCCCAATTGCCACCCCCTGGATCTGCCCCTGCCCGGGGCTGGCAGAGCTTCTCTGCCAGGCCAGAAAAGTCTGTAGCCACTTCAGACTTTCATTCCCAGCAAGTGTTCGCCTGGCAGAAATTCAAAGAGAATTCCACCTTCCCACAAACCGTCTGATCTGTGACATGCTTACCAGGTGGAACTCGACATCAGCAATGCTGCAGCGTCTGCACAAGCAGCAGAGGTCCATCAACGAGTACCTGTGTGAGTATAGCACAAGGACAGGTTCAGGTCAACTTGGTTTCCCCCCCCTGCAGTGGCTGATGATCAAGGACTGCATGCACTGTACTGTCACCATTTGAGGAGGCAATGAGGATGGTGAGCAGGGACAGTGCATGCATCAGTGACACAATTCCTTTAGTGTTCCTGCTGGAGCACACTCTGCAGGGAATTATAGATGTGGCTCTAGAGGCAGAGCAGCGGGAGGAAGAGGAGGCCTTCCCTAGCTCTGAAGGCCCCAGTCTTTCTGCAGACAGCATTCCAGTGGGTCCTCCTCATATCAGACAGGAGGAGGATGAGGATGAGGAATATTTAAGTAGTGGGGGCATTGAAGGTGGGGATTCCTCAAGGGAGGGTTTTGTGTGCCCAGAAACACAAGGACTAGTATGTGGCTGGGAGGAGGAAGTGCACGATGGAGTCATCCTCCTCATTGACCAGGAAGACTCGGAAGCTGATGCCACCTCCAACCTATGCTGCATGGGCTCCCTTATCCTGCAAAGCCTGCTAAAGGACCCCAGGATTCGTGCTATCAAGGAGAGGGATCATTACTGGTTGGCAACCCTTCTTGATCCATGATACAAGGGTAAAGTTGCAGAGCTCATCCTGCCCGCACAGAGGGAGCACAGGATGCAAAAACTTGTGTAACACCTTTCCAGTAGGCTTGTGCACCGATTTTTTTTTCGGTTCGATTCGGTTCGATTTTCGGATTTTTAAACTTTTCGATTCGGCTCGTTTCGACCGATTTCGGTTCGATTCGATTCGGTTCGGCTCGTTTTTTCGGGTACATTTTTTTTCGGAATTTCGACCATTTGTCGTATTTTCGTGTCACTGTGCTCGGTTTTTGTATCGACTTTTCGTGATTTCGGAAATTTTCGTTTTTCGGAATTGTATATTTTTCGGAATATCGACCATTTTTCGTATTTTTCGTGTCACTTGGCTCGGTTTTTGTATTGGGTTTTCGTTTTCGGAAAATTTTCGTTTTTCGGAAAATTTTCGTTTTTTCGGAACGTCTGTTCTCCTCGTTTGACACATTTCAAGTCCATTCGAAAAATCGGAAAATATTTCGTTTCGGCTCGGAAAACGTTTCGGATCTGACATTTTCGGATCTAAAAATTTTCGGAAATTCGGCCGCATCCGAAAACACGAATCGGGAAATTTCGTGAAAATTCCGAAATTCCGAAACCCGAAATGCACATCCCTACTTTCCAGGCACTGGTAGGTTACTAAGTGATGACACAGGTGCTTCTGAGGCTGCGGATGATCAGAGGAATAGTGGTAAAGGCCGGGCCGCTTGACTGATGCCTTTTTAAAAGATTTTCGTCCACGACACCCAGGGATGTCAAATGTAGGCACCCATTGCCAGCGTCTTCACCATATGGTGCAGGACTACCTAGGGGCAAGGGCAGACCTGGATACCTTTCCAGCAGATGATCCACTGGCTTACTGGGTGTTGAGATTGGATCACTGGCCAGATCTTAGCCAATATGCTATGCAGCTACTAGGTTGCCCTTCATCTAGCGTGATTTCTGAAAGGACGTTCAGTGCCGGTGGAGGCTTTGTCACAGACAAAAGAGTGCGTCAGTCCACCGACTCTGTAGACCGGCTGACATTTATAAAAATGAATCAGTCCTGGATCAGCAGCTATCAATCCCCTGATGCTGACGTAACGGAATAGATCGGAGATGTCTTCTGCATTCACAAAACCTCCACCACTGAACTCTTCCACAATACCACAATGGGGTTACAGTGTGAAGGCACTTGCTGCCATCAAAGGCATTTGGCTGCACTGGCGCCTGTGACACATTTATATCTTTTTAGTTTTTTGAACCGCAGGGTCCACCCCTGCACTCTTCCACAATACCACAGAAGGTTTACGGTGTGACGGCACTGTTGCCGACGCTAAAAGCCCAATTTTAAAGCACCTATTGTTACTTTCATCCAAAGCCTGCATAAGTTCCACCATAATTTAGCCAAAAAATCACTAAACTTTTTCTGCGCGTCCTAAAATGTCTTTTCATACAAGCTGCCGCCCCAAGCAGTTATTTATGAATAGATTAAAAGGAAAACCATTTACCATCATTTGACATGTCATTTTTTTGTTTTTAAATGTTTCTATACATCCTAGAAATCCGCCACTTCACGGGCAGGTTATGGGGACCCCCTAGGCACGATATTTGAAAAGATTTTTTGTTTTTATTTTTAACCCTTATTTCATGGAAAACTCACTGTCCCTTTAAAAACATTTATTTTTTATTTTTTTGTCCTTGTTTCCTGTCCCGCAGGGCACTACCCGGACCCCCATACACCTTTTATGGCAAATATCTAGATATATGCCCTCTTGGAGGGCACTCTAAAAATCGAATTTTGAGTCCCATTGACTTGTATTGAGTTCGTGTTCGAGTTCGAATTCGAACATTTGAAAAGTTCGAGTTCGAATGCGAACTGAACTCGGGGGTGTTCGGCTCATCCCTATTTATTAGATATTGAATTAAAACTGGAATATTTTTAACATTGAAGCCTATTGGATTCGCCTGAATAAACCTGTCGAGTTAAGCCACCGAATGGCAAGGCATTTCGGCAACTTTTCACTGCTAGTTTTTGTTCTCTGAATAGGCGAAGCTATGGGGATTTCACTGCCCTCGAACAGGCACCGAACAGGCACCTTATGTGCAGGCAATTCGGCAACATTTGGCGAACTGCCTGTGTGACAAAACCGCCTCTTCAATTTTTATGTGCATTTATTTTTCCTTGAATGTCATTGCTCAAGAGCTTGCAATCTAAACTCTTTTCTGCTTACGACCCCCCGCTCTGCATATTGTAGACTGCTGTAAGAAGACTCTTTGGTTTTCCTCTAGTCCTAGCACAGTTTAGATAAGAGGGCATGTGTAAACATTCCATTGTGTTGAATGTCTTTTCTATTGTCCAGTGGCTGGAGCCTGTTGTTATCTGTAATATTTTGTGGAAGGGAGGGGGTTGTCTCACCTGTGTGTATTTGAAATAAAGAAGCATTCTCCATTTGGATTTTGAACCAGCAACAACTCCACAGCATACGGGTCGTCTATTCTGTGTGTTTGTACGAATATCTCCTGTGTTCAGCGGAAAGGGGGTGTCCAGACGAAGGGTACCGAGCGTGAGGATACCGAGCGTGAGGGTACCTCGATCCGTAACAGCCTGCTCTCTGGATAGCCAAATGGCCGGGAAAGGTTACGTTTGGTTACCTTTCGCCAGCAATTCAGATCTCTTTGACTAACCCTGTATATTGCCAACAGTATTCGCTCACATGCCTTGACTCGCATATGAACATAAAGGACATCCCATTCCCAATCCATAGGGTTCAATATGACGTTGGTTCACCCTTTGCAGCTATAACTGCTTCAACTCTTCTGGGAAGGCTGTCCACAAGGTTTAGGAGTGTGTTTATGGAATTTTTGACCATTCTTCCAGAAGCGCATTTGTGAGGTCACACACTGATGTGGGACGAGAAAAGGCCTGGATCTCAGTCTCCACTCTAATTCATCCCAAAGGTGTTCTATCGGGTTGAGGTCAGGACTCTGTGCAGGCCAGTCAAGTTCATCCACACCAGACTCGGCCACCCATGTCTTTATGGACCTTGCTTTGTGCACTGGTGCACAGTCATGTTGGAAGAGGAAGGGGCCAGCTCCAAACTGTTCCCACAAAGTTGGGAGCATGGAATTGTCCAAAATAGCTTGGTATGCTGAAGCATTCAGAGTCCCTTTCACTGGAACTAAGGGGCCAAGTCCAGCTCCTGAAAAACAACCCCACACCATAATCCCCCTCCACCAAACTTTACACTTGGCACAATGCAGTCAGAGTGCTCTAGAGTCCAGTGGCAGCGTGCTTTACACCACTGCATCTGACGCTTTGCATTGCACTTGGTGATGTATGACTTGGATGCAGCTGCTCGGCCATGGAAATCCATTCCATGAAGCTCTCTGCGCACTGTTCTTGAGCTACTATGAAGGCCACATGAAGTTTGGAGGTCTGTAGCGATTGACTCTGCAGAAAGTTGGCGACCTCTTCGCAATATGCCCCTCAGCATCCGCTGACCCCGCTCCGTCAGTTTACGTGGCCTACCACTTCGTGGCTGAGTTGCTGTCATTCCCAAACACTTCCACGTTCTTATAATACAGCTGACAGTTGACTGTCGAATATTTAGGAGCGAGGAAATTTCACGACTGGATTTGTTACACAGGTGGCATCCTATCACAGTTCCACGCTGGAATTCACTGAGCTCCTGAGAGCGACCCATTCTTTCAAAATGTTTGTAAAAACAGTCTGCATGCCTACGTGCCTGATTTTATATAGCTGTGGCCATGGAAGTGATTGGAACACCAGATTCTGATTATTTGGATGGGTGAGCAAATACTTTTGGCAATATAGGGCCATATTACATAGAAACATAGAAACATAGAAAAATGTCGGCAGATAAGAACCTTTCGCCCATCTAGTCTGCCCAATTACATGGATACTTTACCTGGATTTATCTTTTGTTTAGGATAGCCTTATGCCTATCCATGCTTGCTTAAATTCAATTACTGTTTTGGCCTCTACCACTTCTACTGGAAGACTGTTCCATGTATCCACCACCCTCTCAGTAAAATAATGCTTCCTGATGTTACTTTTAAACCTTTGCCCCTCTAATCTAAGACTATGTCCTCTTGTTTTGCTATTTTGTTTCCTTTAAATATACTCCCTTCCTCTACCTTGTGGATTCCCTTTACGTATTTAAATGTTTCTATCATATCTCCTCTGTCTCGTCTTTTTTCCAAGCTGTACATGTTAAGATCATTAAGCCTTTCCTGGTAACTTTTCTCCTTCAAGCCGTACACCATTTTAGTAGCCCTTCTCTGAACTCTCTCTAAGATGTCTATATCCTTCTGGAGATACGGTCTCCAGTACTGCACACAGTACTCCAAGTGAGGTCTCACCAGTGCTCTGTACAGTGGCATGAGCACTTCCCTTTTCCTACTGCTAATACCTCTCCCTACACAACCAAGCATTCTGCTAGCATTTCCTGCTGCTCTATTACATTGACTACTTACCCTTAGATCCTCTGAAATAATGACCCTAAATCCCTTTCCTCAGATGTTGAGGTTAGGACTGTATCAAATATTCTATATTCAGCCCTTGGGTTTTACGTCCCAGGTGCATTATCTTGCACTTATCCACATTAAAACTCAATTGCCAAAACTCTGACCATTTTTTTAGTTTACCTAAATCATTTGTCTTTTGGCTGATCCCTCCAGGAACGTCAACCCTGTTGCAAATCTTTGTGTCATCAGCAAAAAGACATACTTTTCCATTAATGCCTTCTACAATATCACTAATAAAAATATTAAAGAGAATGGGTCCAAGTACTGACCCCTGAGGTACCCCACTGGTAACAAGAACCTTGCGCCGAATAAACTCCATTTACCACAACCCTCTGTGTGTCTGTCACTCAGCCACTGCCTAATCCATTCAACAATATTGGAATCCAAGCTCAAAGACTGCAATTTATTGAAGCCTTCTATGCGGAACAGTATCAAAAAGCCTTACTGAAATCTAAATAAGCAATGTCTACTGCACCACCTGTGTCTATTATTTTTGTTACCCAATCAAAAAAATCAATAAGATTAGTTTGGCATGATCTCCCTGAGGTAAACCCATGTGTTTCTGATCCTGTAATCTATGTGTTTTTTAAATGTTCAACAATCCTCCTTTACAATGGTTTCCATTAATTTCCCCACTACTGACGTAAGACTAACTGGCCTATAGTTCCCCGATTCCTCCCTACTACCCTTCTTGTAAATGGGCACAACATTTGCTAATTTCCAGTCTTCTGGGACGACTCCCGTTAACAAGGATTGGTTAAATAAATCTGTTAAACGGTTTTGCTATTACATCACTGAGCTTTTAAGAATTAGGGTGGATCCCATCAGGCCCCATTGACTTATTTGTCTTTACTTTAGACAGCTGCTGTAGAACCTCCTCCTCTGTAAACTCATATGTAAATGTCTCTTTAGTGTCTCTCCTAACTGAGGTCCCTTTCTTCCTTTTCTTTCTGAAGACTGAACAAAAATATTCATTGAGGCAGTCAGCGAGACTTTTATCCTCTTCTACATACCTTCCTTCCTTTGTTTTTAATCTAACTAATCCTTGTTTTACTTTTCTTTTCTCGTTTATGTATCTAAAAAAATGTTTTGTCCCCTTTTTTACTGACTGAGCTATTTCTCTTCTGCGTGTGCTTTGGAAGCCTCTATAAATTGCTTTGCCTCTTTCTGCCTAATTTATAGTTTGCTTATCTTCTTCACTCTGAGTTTTTTTATAATTATTGAATGCTATCTTTTTTTCTTCACTATTTTAGCCACTTCTGCAGAGTACCACAAGTGTTTCTTCCCTTTTTGTTTTTTGCTAACAAGCCATACTTAACTAACCAGAGCAGTTGTAAACTTAAAACCTCCATAGGCTGTAATGGCTCTGGGAAGTTACAACAGCTCTGGTTAAATTAGCACCAGCTTTTAATACTGCCATAGTGTATATATTAAGCTCCCACCACTGTGTCAAATGATGCTTGCTCCGGTGCGGCTGAAAGCCCTAGGTTTAAATAAAAAGCAGAGAAAAAACCGCACTCAGGAGGCTGGCTTCAGAATTTTGAAGTGGATGGGCTCTAGTAAATTCTCTGCGCAACTGTGCTCGCGCAGCGCAATTTTTTTTGGGCACGAAATAAAATGTTACTGCACGAAAATTAACGTTGGATTTCGATCAGAGCATATTTTTTTCGTCCGTCACGAATTTGCGTGCGCAAAATTGTGCGCGCAGTAACGTTGCGTGCAGAAATCGGTGGGCAGACTGCTTTTTCACGGGTTCAGCCAATCAGAATTGAGAACCACCATTTTCTAACGTTAGGTTGTTGCGCCTGTCAAAGTCAATCTGCATATACATGCTGCAGCAACAAAAAAAAAACACAAACTTATTAATTTTATTGTTTGGGTATGGCAGAATGTGTAACTGTACTGTGCTGTATTTTTTTTTATGCTGGTGTATTTCGTTTCGGACATGACGATCAAATTTACAGTTACACCTGCTTTTCAAAGACGTTACGAAAAATGCGCGCAAACTTTCGTTGCGCAAAGCTTGTAATACCATCGGCGTACCAGTGCACAAGCGCATTTGCGCTGTCAATGTTAAGTATGGGATGCGCACACGGACTGCACTTGCGCTGTGGTTCGCGCAGG
>RXON01004637.1:0-30014 GCA_009667805.1 Leptobrachium leishanense | reverse complement strand
TTACCTTTTGGGTACTCTGTCTGGTAAAATATCTGTCTAGTTGTGCCGACCATTCAAGGATCGGAAGGTTAGAGATCGGTCTACGTATAGGACCACTATTCTGGTATTCAGGGGGATTCGTGACAGAAATTCATCATCAGAGGAACAGATTCGTCTTAATCTTTAAATATTGGCCCACCGGAATTCCTCTTTTCAAAGGAAGTGGATGAAAACTCTGCCAATGTAACAAACTGTTTGTAGCTGTTGCCTTTTTATATAGTGTTGTCGATAAAGTTCCACCATCGGTCTTAGAGATTTTGATATCTAAAAAGGAGATACTGTCCTTCTGAATTTCAAAAGTGAACTTCAAATTATATACATTGTCATTCAGAAGAGACACAAACTGTAAAAACTCTTCTTCGGAACCCTTCCAAAGTAACAGCACATCGTCAATGTATCTGAGCCATAATTCAATTTTGTCAATGTAAGATAGTAACTTGTCATTGATTTTACAATTTTCTTCCCAAATACCTAAGTATAAATTGGCATATGATGGTGCCATCGAGGAACCCATTGCTGTGCCTCTGAGTTGGTGAAAATATTGGCCTTTGAAAAGAAAATAATTATGAGTAAGGACAAAACTGGTCAATTTAACCAAAAATTCAATAAATGGACCATTCAATGAATCATCTCTCTCGAGAAATAACCTAATGTGCTTAAGACCAAGATCATGCGGGATACTTGAGTATAAAGATTCAACATCTAAACTACATAGTAAAGTATCTTCATTAATACTTATTCCCTTCAAAATTTGTAGCGCCTGTTTGGTATCTCTCAAATATGAGGGCAGCTTAACTACATATTTTCTCAAAATCTTGTCTAAAAAAATACTGGCGTTCTGTGTAAGGCAATCATTGCCAGACACTATCGGACGACCTGGAGGTTCATTGATATTCTTATGGGTTTTGGGAATCCCATAAAAAGTAGCAATGGTAGGTGAAGATGGTAAAAGAAATTCATACTGAGATTTGGTAATCACATTGACGATGTGCTGTTACTTTGGAAGGGTTCCGAAGAAGAGTTTTTACAGTTTGTGTCTCTTCTGAATGACAATGTATATAATTTGAAGTTCACTTTTGAAATTCAGAAGTACAGTATCTCCTTTTTAGATATCAAAATCTCTAAGACCGATGGTGGAACTTTATCGACAACACTATATAAAAAGGCAACAGCTACAAACAGTTTGTTACATTGGCAGAGTTTTCATCCACTTCCTTTGAAAAGAGGAATTCCGGTGGGCCAATATTTAAGATTAAGACGAATCTGTTCCTCTGATGATGAATTTCTGATTAAGGCCAAAAACCTTAAAAAAGACTTTTGCGAAAAAGGATATCCTAATAGACACTTGAAAAGAGCATTTCAACAGGCCATGTCTAAATCCCGCGATAATCTCCTACAAGATTCTAAACCTAAGAATAATAATATCATTAGATGTATTGGTACATTTGATAGAGGATGGAATCAGATCTACTCCATCCTAGATAGGTTTTGGCCGTTACTCACTATGGACCCTCAGCTATCGGATAAATTGGGAGCCAGACCCTCAGTTACTGCTAGACGTAGCAAGAATCTGAGAGATCGTTTGGTACACAGCCATCATAATCCCATTATAAACAAAAGACCTACTACATGGCTATCTAACAATTTACGTGGCACTTATCAATGTGGCCATTGTGTCGCATGTAAATTCATCTCAAAAAATCAAAGAGGTTACAGATTCAAGGAAAAAATGTGATTTTGAAATCAAAACCTTTTTTAATTGTAATTCCTGTGGCCTGGTATATTGGCCATCTGTCAATGTGGCAAAATGTATGTTGGCAAAACACTCCGTCCCTTTAAGAGGAGAATTATGGAACATATCCATTCTGTGAAACGAATTCAAGAAACCCCTATTTCACGCCATTTGGCACAATGTCACGGTAATAACCCTAATGTCCTGAAATTTTGCGGATTAGAAATCGTATTACCATCACCAAGAAAGGGCAATTTCGATCGCAAGCTCCGACAGAAAGAATGTCGGTGGATTTATAAACTTCACACATTATCTCCATCAGGTCTTAATGAGGGTTTTTCTTATACTCCTTTCTTATAGCCCGGCATGTTTAACGGATCGTCCAAGAATTTAACAAACTCAAGGTCATTTGTACCATAATAAAATGCTCCCTTTTCAGAACAAGTCATTCACGAATTACATATCTGTCCAACCATATATATAAAGAACACTCTGTTTAAGCCTTGTACTATCCAGTTGCCCTGGCAACCCAAGGAATCATTGGACATATATAACATGGTCTTTAGAATGCTGCCCGTTATGATGACATAACCTTAAGAAAATGGTTAGAGGATCGGCCTCTCATTTGACCCACATACACTCCAATATTATCTACATAATGGTTTTCCTTTTTTTTTTTTTTCCTCATTCTACTATTCTACTGGTGTACCATGTGACCTTCCCCCAGCAGATAGGATCTGGGTGTTCATGTGACCTTTTATTCATACTATAGGTCCTTTTTAGTCACATAGACCCAATTAACCAGCTTTACTGCTTGGAGATACATGTGACCTTTTTACACCATTGATTGATTGATTTCAGACCAAATAGGGAATATTCTACTGGTGTACCATGTGACCTTCCCCCAGCAGATAGGATCTGGGTGTTCATGTTGACCTTTCATTCATACTATAGGTCCTTTTTAGTCACATGGGCTCAATTAACCAGCTTTACTGCTTGGAGATACACGTGACTTTTTTACACCATTGATTGATTGATTCCAGACCAAATAGGGAATATTCTACTGGTGTACCATGTGACCCTCCCCCAGCAGATAGGATCTGGGTGTTCATGTGACCTTTTATTCATACTATAGGTCCTTTTCAGTCACATAGACCCAATTAACCAGCTTTACTGCTTGGAGATACATGTGACCTTTTTACACCATTGATTGATTGATTCCAGACCAAATAGGGAATATTCTACTGGTGTACCATGTGACCTTCCCCCAGCAGATAGGATTTGGGTGTTCATGTTGACCTTTCATTCATACTATAGGTCCTTTTCAGTCACATGGACTCAATTAACCAGCTTTACTGCTTGGAGATACATGTGACTTTTTTACACCATTGATTGATTGATTCCAGACCAAATAGGGAATATTCTACTGGTGTGCCATGTGACCTTTCCCCAGCAGATAGGATCTGGGTGTTCATGTGACCTTTCATTCATACTATAGGTCCTTCTTAGTCACATGGACCCAATTAACCAGCTTTACTGCTTGGAGATACATGTCACTTTTTACACCATTGATTGATTCCAGACCAAATAGGGAATATTCCACTGGTTGCACCATGTGACCTTCCCCCAGCAGATAGGATCTGGCTGTTCATGTGACCTTTCATTCATACTATAGGTCCTTCTTAGGCTAGGGTCAGAGTGGGGCAGTCGGAACGCGCGTGCAGGCGCACTAAATCATGGCGGCAGTAGCAGCACATAACGGCCAATGACGGCCAATATACGCAGTACGTGCGTACAAAAGTGCGCCGACACCACGCAACCGGCAAATGAATGCATTTTTCTCAGAACGTGAAACCGCTGCTACAGACGTACAGAGTGCGCTGCGGCCGCATGGCAGCGTGTGTGCGTGATTAGGAGACGTCAGACGCTGCTAGTGTGCGGCCTACATAACGTTCAAACAGCCGGATTTCCCTAGAATTGCGTTGGTGAGTACCTGCGACTGTGCGACTGTGGTCGTCTGACCACTTAAGCGTATTCCGTGAAAAAATGCGTGCGCACGCATCGACGTACATTTTGACGGTGGCCGCAGAAAATGCGCTCATCTGTCCCTAGCCTTAGTCACATGGACCTAATCAACCACCTTTACTGCTTGGAGACACATGTGATTTTTCTTATACCACGGATTGGTTGATTCCAGACCAGATAGGGAATAAAAAGAGGGAGGTACATACAACATTACTAACTATTTTTTTGCTCCAGATGAAGCCAATGTTCAGTTGGCGAAACATATGTTGAGCTGATGTATCAACTTTGATTTTAAGCCGTGATTTGTTGTGTGTGTAGCATTTGCAGGGTGAGGACAGTAATCTTGAGCATGAGCTCGACTAGCTAAAGGTCAGTGTTGGCGTGCTGATTGTGAAGGTGATTTATGGTTTGCTTTTTGATGCTAATCCCTTTGTGCAATTATGGAATTCTATTATGGTGCCTAATACATTGATTGCAATTCTTTCCTCTTTTATGCACTCTGCCATTATACACTGGCGTCAATTCCAGTACACCCTGCTTTGTCTGCTGTCATATTTATGTTTTTTAATTGATTTTTCCTTGCATCTGAGAGTGTCTATATTCGTTCAAATAAAGATAAATTTTTCTGTAGCCACTCCTCCAGTGCCATTTGCCGGTTCTCTTTTGAGCTGCCAAGTGGTTTATTGAGATATATATATATACATTTAGGTCAGGTTTAATCCTGAGTAAGAGGTTGTGCTGCTCTCACTCATTTGGATGAGAGTCAGGTGATTGTCTAAATTTGAGGGTTCCTGTTGTGGGTCCCCCATCTCTCTTTTTTCTGGTAATATAATTTTAATATATATAATTTATTATAATAAATAATTTAATCAAATTCAATTTGTTGTGTAACTACTTGAATATTTTAATTTTAAATATATTTTATATTAATTTATTATTTTATTAGTTTTATTCCCAACCAACTCTGTGATACGCTCATACACACAGCATATTGCTAAGAGTTTTATTTCTACGCAGCTCTGTGATACGCTCATACACACAGCATATTACTGTGGAGCTCTGTGATGTGCTCATATGCACCGCACATTACTGTGACTTTTATTGCTGTGATGTTTAAGCAGACTGCCCAGGGCAAAGCCTGGGGGCATGCACAAATACATAGAAATATGAGAATAACCCTGCAGTCAGTGCACACCACCTCACATACATACACTTTACTGGTGGGTGGAAGGGAATCAGGGCGTGCCAACGTGTCCACAGGTCTGGGGGGGGGGTGCGCAAATCTTGCCTTGCCCCGGGCGCTGACAACCCACGCTACGCCACTGACTGAAAGGGACCCACGGTTTCAAATACTAAAAGGACACTATACAAAATGTCTGGCCTGACGAGAGAACGAAATGCCCCCAAAGCGTCTAAGAATTCTGGAATCACTGAGATGAACTCTCATACTTTCATGGCATAATATTTAAACGTGAGAAAATTGTTGTTCCTTGAAGCCTTCATCTCACACATATAAGACAGTCACCTAGGCATTAAAAAAATGCAAGCAAAGAGCACATGATATATTGTTTTGGTCTGGAATGGCAAAGGAAATTGAAGAAATAGTAAATGTTCTATATGCCTCACATACCATCCATCCAACTTTAGAGAGCCCATGATCAGTCACAGAGTACCTGACAGACCGTGGCAAGTAGTGGCTATTGATTCAAATTGTGCCAGGTGAATAAATTATCTCATAACTGTCAACGACTACAGCAGACACTTCCAACTGGACAGACTTCACAGCACAACATCCACTGCTGTAATACACAAGTTAAAGGCTGCCTTCGCAAGGCATGGTATCCCAGAGACGGTCATCTCGGACAACGGCCCGCAGTATATATCCAGTGAATTTAATGCATTCTCCAACGCTTGGGCTTTTACTCGCATCATTTCAAGTCCATGCTATCCAAAAAGAAATGGACTAACTGAAAGAACCGTACAGACAGCTGAAACGCTAATGGAAAAGGCCAGAGTGAACATGAAAGATCCATACCTCCGTATCCTGGAATATCGCAACAGCCCTATTGATAATTTCAAGTCGCCGGCACAGCTGCTAATGCGTCGCCGCCTAAGATCCATTCTCCCATCTACCAACCAACAGCTTCTGCCCGAAATCGTCCATCACAAGGAAGTCATAACCAGAAGGCTACATAGCTTCTTCAGAGGAGCTACTACAACAGGTGAACTAGACCATTATCAAAAATCACTGAAGGACAAACAGTTTGCGTACAGGAACATGTTTAGTGGAGCCCAGCAGTCATCACCGAAGAAGCTAATACCAACAGATCCTATCATGTGCGCACCAGTGATGGGCTAGAATATCGTTGCAACAGGCGTCACCTCCTAGACACAAGAGAGTCACACAGTACCAACGTAAATGCAGACTCTGTACCAGAGAACATCAGCCCAGATATGCCAACATCGCAACATGCATCATCTGAGGACATTACGAGTCTACCTGATGACAGCGACGAACCATCCACCCTCCTCGCCAAACACTCCTCCTCATCCACACCTTCTCCCTACAGTACCAGGTATGGACAGCAGATAAAGCCAAGAGACATCCTGGACACGTGACAATGCAGGGGTGTACACTGACAGCTACTTGCTGCAAAGATGGACTCATTCTGCCTAGTTTTAATTGTGTGTTTATTTAGTTATATGAAAAGTTATATTTTAACATTTACAGGGTAATTCAAAGAGAATCGAAAAGACACTGCACGTACGTTGACTTTTCGTTCTCTTCAATTCGGTTCGTTTTGCCGAGCCCATTTCGGCGACCCTGCGGTGTATTCAGCAAGCCCCACAGGGGCCCCCGAATTGCAGGGAAAGGCTGCCGCAAACCCAACGAAAACTAACCGTAAAACCTGGCGAATGAACGCCGAAAACCCGCATAAACATCTGGATTAACCTGCCGAAAATGCCGGAAAAACCCAAACAGGAGCCGATCACACGCAGCGAAGCCGACACCGCAGACGAATGCAGTGAATAAATTAGAAAAACAGTTTGCTTGAATGTTTGAAAAGTGAAACGCTGTTTGCAAAGAAACTACTGAACGAAAATGTCTGAAATTTAAATATGAGATCCAAGGAATGATAATAAAAGAAACAGAAAAAATAAGTAAACTTTAAAAAAAAAAAAATAGCGCAATTTTTTTAACCCCTTAGTGACAGCGGACCTACCATGTACGTCTTTTAGACCCGCTGACGTACATGGTACGTCCTGCGGTCTTTTGAGCGCTGGAAGCGATCGGATCGCTTCCAGCAGCTCAAACGCCATTGCAGGCTGCCTGGGAGTCCAGGCATCCGTGCAATGGCGGACAGAAGTGCCGGGCCCCTTGTGATCGCTCCCCAGGAGCGATCAACATCCGGTTTGACCGGAAAGGTGCCCCGCACTTCTACAGAGCGCTGGAAGCGATCGGTATCGCTTCCAGCTGCTCTGAGTATATTGCAGGGATGCCTCGACAGCGAGGCATGCTTGCAATATGGTTACCTGCCGCCGGTCCGTCTGTGATCGCTCCCCCGAGCGATCACTTCCGGTAGCGGCAGGAAGTACTGAGTGCCACGAGGTATCATGGCACTCAGTACAAAAAAAATCACATGAGTGATCAGGTGCTCTGCTGGGTGCCTCGAGGGATCAAGGCACCCAGCAGACTAAAAAAATGTGTGTAAAAAAAAAAAAAAAAAAAAAGGAAAATAAATAAATAAAAAGGTATAAAATAAAAAACTGACAGCCAAGATGGCGCTGCCCTTCTAAGGGCAGCGCCATCTTGGGGCTGTGTGGGATGTTCCTAGCCTGCCTCGTCAGAGAGGCAGGCTAGCAACATCCGATCAAAAGTTATAAAAAATCAAAATAAAATTTCTAATTTGTCAGGTCAGGTCAATATTTTGTAAATATTGGCCGTGACCTCTGTGATTCTCCCTCCCTCTCCTCACTTGTGTTTTGGTGAGCGAGAGAGAGAGATCAGATTTGACAGGTTAGAGATTTTAGGTAGATTTAGTGAGATTAGAAAAATTGAGGCAGATTTAGAGAGATTTTAGGGAGATTTAGAACAATTGAGGCAGGTTTAGAGGGATTTGGAGAGATTTAGGTGTTTATTTGTATTTTCTTGTGAAACCCAACGGTTCTTTTGAGAACCAATAATCTGCATATATATATATATATATATAAAATTTTATAATTATTATATAATCTATTATATATAATGTCTGAGAGGGTGTACAGCGCTGAGGAGGCATATGCCATCCTGGCGTCAGAATCTGAGGCATCTGCGTCGGACTCCGACCCAGATTTTGACCCCGCTAAGTGCTCAGAGACATCACTAGATACATCATCTACGCTGGCTGATGTATCTCCTAGTGATGTTTCTGATGCAGATCCTGGGCCACCACCTGTCAGCAGGAGACGCACAGCTCCAGCTGAGGAGTGGGTAGTGCCTCATCGCCAGAGGCCAGATATCCCTCCTTTCACGGCAAATCCTGGCATCAATATTGATGTTGCAGGATTTTCCACCACACAGTTTTTGCAGGTGTTTATGGGGGATGATTTGTTGGGCCACATTGTTGCCCAATCAAATCTGTATGCCCATCAGCATTGTGCTGCGAAGCCAGACTCCTACCTGGCAAGGCAGCAATGGACCCCGCTAGATGTGCCAGAATTTCTGAAATTCTGGGCACTTACTATGCTGATGGGCATCATAAAGAAGCCCTCAATTCGCTCCTACTGGAGCAGTAGTCCCATCTGCTCTACCCCCATTTACCCCCAATGTATGTCACGTAGAAGGTATGAAAACATTTTGCGTTTCATGCACTTCAGTGACAACAGCCTGTGCCCTCCTAGAGAGCATCCCCAGTTTGACAGGCTGTATAAAATCCGCCCCCTGATTACCCACTTCGCCGCCAGGATTGCAGAGGCTTATACACCTGGAAGGAATATCTGCGTGGATGAATCCCTAATGAAATACAAGGGAAGGCTGGGATTCAAGCAGTTTATTCCTTCCAAACGCTCCAGATATGGAGTGAAGGTGTATAAGTTCTGTGACAGCGAGAGTGGGTATACTCAGGCCTTCCGGGTGTACGAGGGAAAGGATAGTAGCCTTGACCCTCCAGGTTGCCCAGAACACATGGGAACCAGTGGCAAGATTGTGTGGGACCTACTTTTTCCCCTGATGAACAAAGGGTACCACTTGTATGTTGATAATTTTTATACGAGTGTCCCTTTGTTCAAGCTGCTGTATTGTTTTGATACAGCAGCATGCGTTACTGTTCGCAAGAACCGCGTAGGTTTCCCAGCACAGCTTGTCCGCACCCGGTTAAAAAGGGGGGAGACCTCAGCTCTGCGCCAAGAGGAGCTTTTGGCGGTCAAGTACAGAGACAAGAAGGATGTATACCTTCTATCCACCATCCACACTGAGAGGTCTGTGGAGGTCTCTGTACGTGGCAGAGCTGAGCGCATCAGGAAGCCAGTGTGCATCAAAGCCTATAACCGGCATATGGGTGGGGTTGATCTGGCAGATCAGATGCTCCAGCCCTACCAGATTATGCGGAAGTCAAGGGCCTGGTACAAAAAGGTTGCAATTTACCTGATGCAAATTGCAACCCACAATGCCTTTTTGCTCTGCAAAAAGGCAAACCCCGGAGTGACGCTGTCCTTTTTACAGTTTCAGCTCCAGGTCATTTCGGGGTTTTTGTACCAGAATGCACCTGCTCCCCAGGTGGTGATGGGGGACCAGAGTTGGGGCTACACATTTTATTTTTAAAATCCCCCCTACTGAGGGCAACCAGAAACCCCAAAAAAGATGCAGGGTGTGTTTCAAGAGGGGGCAGAGGAGAGACACAATCTTTTACTGCCCAGAATGCCCTGGACAACCCGGTCTGTGTCTTGGGGACTGTTTCAAGATGTATCATACTGTGCGTGATCTGTAATTTTTTTTTTTCTTACAGTCTAGTTAGTTAGTTCAGTTTAGTTTTTTTTTTCTTTTACTGCACCAGACTTTTACATTTTATTCCTACATTATTATGTTCTACAATTGGTGCTGTATTTTGCCAAAATCTTTGCACACCTATGCATGGGGGGCATGGGTGTACTCAGGAGACCTTGCAGAAAACAACCTGGAGAGTTTTCATGCAGTAACCAACAACAGTGTCTCCTAAATCACAGTCCAAATCTAATGTGGGCGTAAAAATCAGAAAATTGAAAAATTACCGCCACACACCTTCTCAAATGTTTTGGGCTAAAACCGTTGCATCCATGGCATCAAAGCACTCCATATGCAATACCTTGGGGTGTCAACATAACAAATATAAACAATTTTCTGGCAATAATTCAAACTGGGGTATGCGGTAGACCCAAAACCAAAGATAGGCCTATCTGAAGAAATAATCTCAATTTCAACTCCAATGACAAAGTCATAAAAATTGTATTTGAACCTTCCCAAAATCCTGGCAAACCTATGCATGGGGGGCATGGGTGTACTCAGGAGACCTTGCAGAAAACAACCTGGAGAGTTTTCATGCAGTAACCGACAACGGTGTCTCCTAAATCACAGTCCAAAACTGATGTGGGTGTGAAAATGAAAAATGACCACCAAACAGTATCCAATTTGTTTGAAGCAAACGGTTGCATCCATGGCATAAAAACACTCCATTTACAATACTTTGGGGTGTTAGCTTACCAAATATATGCACGTTCATAAAATTGGGGTATGTAAAAGGCCCCTAAAAAGAAGATAAGCAAAGAAGATATGTCAAATTAGAAAAATGACAAGCACATGTCAAAAGATTGGCGTAGCACCCCAAAAACAACAGAACAAATCTATATATGGGTGGTATCACTTTACTCAGAAGATGTTGCTGAACATATTTTGGGGTGTTTTTTGGCAGTAACCCATAACTGGATTTGGCAATTCATGCCTAAATTACAATGTGTGTGAAAAAATAACACAAAAAGTGACTACCTGAAAGTTTGACAAAGAGCTAGTGCATGGAAAGTGTTAAAATACAACTCTTTGAAGTACCCTAGGGTGTGCCCTTTCTAAAAATATATGGTTTGATGGGGGTAAATTACTTTGGCCGGCTTCAAAAATGTCCCAAATAGGACATGGGTGCATGATGACGAAATGTTAAAATTCCAAGTTGGAAAACTGAAATGCGCACCCTCCAAATAAGGCCTATTTGTCACGTCTCGGCCTTGCCCCCTACTGGTGGTAGCAGGGATTCCTGTTTGTTTTTGTTTTCAGGCTGCAGGCCATCTGTTGGGCTTATTGGTCTGCGGTCACATGACCTGTTCTGCCCTATATGTAGGCCCAGGATTCCCCTTGATCCTTGGACCAGGGTAGACCTTATTCTACCTAGTTCCTGTGCACTATATCATTGTTCCTCTTGTTCCGACTACCTGTGTATGACCTCTGGCTCTTGTGTTTGATTCCTCTCTTGCCTGACCCCTGTTGTATTTCTGATATCCTGTGTATGACCTTTTGCTTGGAATTTTGGACCTCTCTAGTTATAACCTTGTCTGTTTTATGTATTATTGTGTTTGTGCAAGTTGTAGCTGTTTTCGCTCAGCAGACATCTGGCCACGAAGCCAGCTTGCTGTTGAGTGGCACTCAGGGCCTTGTCTGTGCTCCCTGGCTGGGAGTGTCTGGTTCATCAGTCTGTATTATTGTATCAGTATTGAGCGCTGCCCTGCAGCTTACACAATTCAGTCTGTCTTGCCAAATACCTTCTAGTTCTAAAGCTCAAGTTTTGCTTTCCTCTATATTGTTGGGTGCTTTAAGTTATCCATTGGTCTCAACCTTTGGAGCTTAGTAGCCTGTTAGTTCTCCTGTATTACTCCTTGGATTCTAAGTATAGTCTGAAGGTGTTGTGCTTGATTCTGTTACTGCCTGTTTACCACATACCTGCCCTAAAGGCTTCAACCTCCGCAGATTGGGGGCTCCCCATCACCCTATTGGGGGCTCGCCATTACACTATTAGCCCCCAAATAACCCGACATACCTATACATGGGTGGTATCAATTTACTCAGAAGATGTTGCTGAACATATTTTGGGGTGTTTTTTGGCAGTAACCCATAACTGGATTTGACAATTCATGCCTAAAGTACAATGTGTGTGAAAAAATAACACAAAAGGTGACTACCTGAAAGTTTGACATAGAGCTAGTGCATGGAAAGTGTTAAAATACAACTCTTTGAAGTACCCTAGGGTGTGTCCTTTCT
Organism: Leptobrachium leishanense; assembly: GCA_009667805.1. NCBI lineage: Eukaryota > Metazoa > Chordata > Amphibia > Anura > Megophryidae > Leptobrachium > Leptobrachium leishanense. The sequence continues at coordinate 17,961 of RXON01004637.1, read as the reverse complement.
AAAAAATATATGGTTTGATGGGGTAAATTACTTTGGCCGGCTTCAAAAATGTCCCAAATAGGACATGGGTGCATGATGACGAAATGTGAAAATTCCAAGTTGGAAAACTGAAATGCGCACCCCCCAAATAAGGCCTATTAGCCCCCAAATAACCCGACATACCTATACATGGGTGGTATCAATTTACTCAGAAGATGTTGCTGAACATATTTTGGGGTGCTTTTTGGCAGTAAACCTTAAAGTTCACAGTACATGTAAATCACCAACTTTTTTTTTCTCAAACTTTGGCATAGATTTGTGGTAAAATGGTTTGCATGGAAAGAGTCAAAATACCCCAAGTTTAATACCTTGATTTGTGTACTTTAAAAAAATATGTCTATGTGGAGGGTTATTCAGGAATTAGTGACAGATATCAGTGTTACAATGTCACTATGACTACTTTTAAAAGTAAACCCTTTGTAAATGGCAAAGTGCTACTTTCTCTTATTGTTGCATAAGATAAGGAGCAAAGCGAGGAATATGTAAACATTGGGTATTGCTAAACTCAGAACTAAATTTAGAAACTACTAAAGAATTACATTTTTTTGACGGTTGTTGATACATAAGAAATTTTGGGGGTCAAAGTTTGAAAAAGTGGTGTTTTTTCAATTTTTTTGTCATTTCACAATGTTTTTTATAGTAAATTATATGAAATGATGAAAAAAATGGTATCTTTATAAAGTCCATTTAATGACGAGAAAAACAGTGTAATATGTGTGGGTTGCATAAACGAGTAAGAGGAAAATTTGACATAAACACTAACAGCACAGAAACGTAAAAACAGCAGCGGTCACTAAAGGACGGATTTGTGTAAAACCGCCCGGTCACTAAGGGGTTAAAAAAATAAAAATCCAGAAAAAGGCTTAAAATATCCTAAAAAATCTATAAATAAAGAGACTCTTTACTGCAGAATTTTATAATGAATGGTTTATTCGATATTGAATTAAAACGGGAATATTTTTAACTTTGAAGCCTATGGGATTCGCCTAAATAAATCTGCCGCATGAAACCACCGAATGGCAGGGTATTTTGGGAACCTTTCACTGCTGGTTTTTGTTCTCTGAATAGCGAAGCAGTGCTTTTTTATGGGGTTTTCACTGCCTTCGAACAGGCACCGAACAGGCACCGTATGTGCAGGCAATTCGTCAGGGTTTAGCGAATTGCTTGCTCTCTGGATAGCCGAATGGCCAAGAAAGGTAACCGAATGCTGATTTTCAGCGTACGGTTACCTTTCTCCAGCCATTCGGATCGCTTTGAATAACCCTGTTAGTTTTGAGATTTTCGTACATTGCATATATTTATTTTATTCTTTTAATAAACAAAGAGATGTACAGTGGAGATGTGCATTTTGTTTCTGTCTGAATCAAAATTCAGACGTTTTCCCGATTTTGTTTTTCGGAAATGCTTCTGAAATACGAATCGGTTCCGTCCAAAACCAGAACATACTTGAACACGAGAGAAATCTCAATGTATCCTTCCTGGCAAAATACTTTAGGAATAAATAAAAACAATCCGAAAATGAAACGGTATAAAACTAATTGATTTTGTTTTTACGGATCAATTTGTTATCCTGTTTCACTTAGACTCAGCACTGTTGTATTCAGCACCACAGGCCATGGACACGTTCGGTGCGATTCGGTGGCAGTGAAATTCCCTGATTTTTGGTGGTTCGTTTGATAGAGTTAAACAGGCGAATCCGATAAGTTTCAATGTAAAAAAATATTCCCCATTTTTATTAAATATTTATTAAACAGTTTATTCTTTTCAATTGCAGCAAAAAGTCTATTTAATTTTTTTAGGCTTTTTTCTGGATTTTTTAAGTGACATTTTTGGGTTCTTAATTTATTTTAAAAGAGCAATGCCTTTTTCCTTTGACGAATGCAGCATTTTTTTTCTTTTCTTCAGTTTGGCTGTGTTCGGCAGGCCTGTCTATGGTGCTGGAACCTATTCAGCACCAAGGACAACAGCCCCTCAGGGCTCTGGAGCCCCGCGGAGCTGCTATCCATGGTGTTGAATAGGTTTCAGCACCAAAAACCCAGGAATTGCATATCTATTTCTTTACCCTAATCTAATTAATTCATCAGTTTCACATTCTGAAATAATAAAACAAATCAATCTGAAGTACGAATCACGTTAATATAACGAATGCACTTAAACAAATTGAAAAATGGGATGAATCAATCGTAAATTTATTTTTTTCATTGTGCACATCTGTAATGTACAGGTCTATTCAGTGAAACTCAGGAGAACTGTCAGGAGAAGAGAACAATCTAGACCAAATAGCTGATTTGGAAAGTGAGATAAATGGGAGACTTTTTCTGGTTCGGCTATTTTGACCTAGAATTATCACTTCTCCAGTCATTCTCCTGAGTTTCACCTTTAGTGAATAGACCTGGTAATATTTGCATACGTATAGCCCAGGGGTCTGCAACCTTTTTGACATAAAGAGCCACTTGGACCCGTTTCCGAATGGAAAAAAAAACTGGGAGCCGCAAAACCATTGCGAGATTTAAAACAAATCTAACACTGCATATATTGTTTCTTACCTTAATGCTATATACAGGATCGTGCAGTCAGCTGTCAATCTGAAGAAAAAAAAGACTTTTTCACTTAACAATGTAAAACCCCAGCTCACACATGGATTTGCCCCAGCTCATGGATTTGCCCCCCAGCTCACACATGGATTTGCCCCAGCTCATGGATTTGCCCCCAGCTCACACATGGATTTGCCCCAGCTCATGGATTTGCCCCAGCTCACTCATGGATTTGCCCCAGCTCACACATGGATTTGCCCCAGCTCATGAATTTGCCCCCCAGCTCACACATGGATTTGCCCCAGCTCATGGATTTGCCCCCAGCTCACACATGGATTTGCCCCAGCTCATGGATTTGCCCCAGCTCACTCATGGATTTGCCCCCAGCTCATGGATTTGCCCCAGCTCGCTCATGGATTTGCCCCAGCTAGCTCATGGATTTGCCCCAGCTCACTCATGGATTTGCCCCCAGCTCATGGATTTGCCCCAGCTCACTCATGGATTTGCCCCCAGCTCATGGATTTTCCCCAGCTCATGGATTTGCCCCCCAGCTCATGGATTTGCCCCCAGCTCATGGATTTGCCCCAGCTCGCTCATAGATTTGCCCCAGCTAGCTCATGGATTTGCCCCAGCTCACTCATGGATTTGCCCCAGGTCATGGATTTGCCCCAGGTCCTGGATTTGCCCCCAGCTCACACATGGATTTGCCCCCAGCTCATGGATTTGCCCCCCAGCTCACACATGGATTTGCCCCAGCTCATGGATTTGCCCCCAGCTCACACATGGATTTGCCCCAGCTCATGGATTTGCCCCAGCTCACTCATGGATTTGCCCCCAGCTCATGGATTTGCCCCAGCTCACTCATGGATTTGCCCCCAGCTCATGGATTTGCCCCAGCTCATGGATTTGCCCCCCAGCTCATGGATTTGCCCCAGCTCATGGATTTGCCCCAGCTAACTCATGGATTTGCCCCCAGCTCATGGATTTGCCCCAGGTCCTGGATTTGCCACCAGCTCACACATGGATTTGCCCCCAGCTCATGAATTTGCCCCCAGCTCTCACCTGGATACTTGCCCCAGGCAGCTCCGGCGGGGGTTGAGGGGACCCAGATGCCGGGCAGCGCGGGAGCGCCTGCCCGGTCTTGAACAGTCCGTCCTGTGAAGTGGATGCGGCTGTGTGCGTGCGCAGCCAGTCACATGGTCCGGCCAGTCAGGTGGTACAGAGACTCAGTACCACCTGATTAGCCGGACCACGTGACCGGCTGCGCACGCACACAGCCGCACCACTTCACAGGACGGACTGTTCAAGACCGGGCAGGCGCTCCCGCGCTGCCCGGCATCTGGGTCCCCTCAACCCCCGGGCCAGTTTTAGGGGCGCAAATGCGCCCCTAACAAAACTGCGCCCGGGGCCACGGCCCCCACCACGCTACGCCACAGGGAGGGAGCTGCGGGAGCCGCAGCAAAAGTGAAAAAGAGCCGCATGGGGCTCTGGAGCCGCGGGTTGCCGACACCTGGTATAGCCTAACCAATCATATGCCAGTGTTCAAATTGTCTGGTGACCGTTGCACCGTCTGAGTCAGTTGGCAGTTGGCCTCTCTGTAACGGTCATTCAGCAGCTCTACTGTATTATAAATCCGGCAGCACGTTTATCCTTAATTCTGCGTCGAGAGTCATTTGCACAAACGCCTCAGCAGCACAAAAACCAAACATTACCGTCCGGAGTTTGAGAGTCCTGGACTATAATTAATCATACAGACACTATCAGGGTTATTCAGAGAGCGGTGAAAAGCAGGAGAATGACTGAAGAATGGAAAATTCTAGGTCAAAATAGCCGATTTGGAAAGTGAGAGGAATGGGAGAATTTTTCTGGTTTGGCTATTTTGACCTAGAATTTTCCATTCTCCAGTCATTCTCCTGCTTTTCACCGCTCTCTGAATAACCCGGTATATTTTGACAGAATTTTCTAAGCAAATCATTTTATTAAGGGAAATCCAGAAGATGTTCTGTTAGAGGCTTAAAAAGTATCATACATTTGCAATTTCTAATGCAGTATACTAATCATCATGACCCACAAAGACACGGCTCTATTAAACTCAATAGCACCATCTCCTGGCCTCAGTACAGAGTGAACATATAGAATAAGTACAGCCCATCCCCCTCCTCTCACACAGTGATTATCCACAAGCCAATAATCGCCGCCATAACAAAGCCATCACACAACGAATGTCTGCGCCCTCCCCTGGCAGGTCATTGGCTGCTGACGATAGGGCGTTTCCAGCTAGGGATCAGGAAGTGGCGCTTGAGGTCATAGCGCAGGTTTCTTACGGCTCAGCTGCCATGAGTTCCCCGTCGCTGCCTGACTGTGTGCGGGAATGGGAGGACCTGCAGAAGCATTACCAGGAGATCCAGGTCAGTGTGCTCCGCACCGGCCTCTGCGCGCTCATCTGTTGCGGTGTGATGGCAGCTCCGCCCCCTCGATTCGGTGATTGGCGGAAGCTTGCCTGTCCGACGGCTTGATGCCAGCATCCCTGGCTGTCAGTCGCGGTGGTCGCCATGGAAACTGGGACAGATTGAATGCGTAAAGCTTGGCATGACCTGTTGGGGTTGTTCAGGCACATGGCGTCCCTCACAGACACAGCATGCAGAGGGTGCAGTGTGTACACCAAGATCCACAGCAGACACTGTATGGTGTCCATACTGTGTGCAGCTTGGCCCTTCTACTTCCAGGGGCCCCAAACCTCCCCTCAATCTTCCACACACCGTGAATGGTGCAGTAACATGGGCCTCAATAGCTGGCCTGGGGTATGGTTACAGTCCTGGTACAGAACCCCACCTGTGACATTCGGGGTGTGATTTCTTTTTAAGAATAGTTGGACGATCAACCGGTATCTATGTAGAGAAACAACAATCCAAACCGAGCCCTTTCCTTCCTCTAATGCTCTCTCTCCCCTCAAGAAAAACCCACACTAAACTAAAATTATTAATTATTTGGAAAACTTTGTATATGAAAATATCTGCAAGACACCAGTTACTTAAAGGTATATTCTAGGGATAAAATAGGAGGGGGAAACCAAGGGGTTAAAAGATCTCACCTCCTGCACCCCTCTACAATCTACTCCTATTTTAACCCTTTAGTGCAGGGATCTCAATCTCTGGCCCCCTAGATGTTTCTGAACTACATATTCTATGATTCTCTAGCCAGCTTTTGCATTCAACCACTGGAGCAATGGATTAAATACCCCCCCCCCCAAAGAAAAAACATGTGACATGTATCAAAGCTCCACAGCAATAACACTCACGCTCATACACACTGCACATTACTGTGAGTTTTTATTGCTGTGGAGCTCTGTGATACAGTAACTTGTGCATATCACAGAGCTCCCTCCACAGCAGTAAAACTCACAATAATGTGCAGTGTGTATGAGCGTATCACGGCCCCCCCCCCGCCCTGGAACGGCTAAACTCTCTGGCTGGAAGCAGGGGGGTGTCTATCTGCATGGTGGGGGGGGGGGTGCAGCCCTGCTTTGCGGGGGCAGGCTCTTCACGTGGATTCCCGGTGTCGTGGGCATGCTGGGATGGTGCGGGTGCCCTGGCTGACAAGGTGCCCCTGGATGAGCCTCTTTTGTGTATCCCGCCTAGCAACGGAGATGCAGGTCCAGGGTGGTCCGGGCTCCCCATGTCGTTGCGGGCAGGAGCACAGCAGCCTGGGCAGATTTTGGCAGCAAGAAGGAATTTGCTGTTTGATTCCTGGCAGCAGGAGGCTCAGGATCAAGGGGGTGAGCAGAGACTCCATGTGGTTTCCTCCTGGCACAGTGCACTTCGAACGTGCCCACACACATGTAGTCAGGTGTGGGAGTGAGGCGGCGAGAGCCAGAGCCCAGATTAAGGTGCGAGTGGGCAAGTCGATCTCATTCTGCAGCAGAGCTGCTTTGCTGCAGAATGAGATCTGGCCCGCCCACACGCGCCTTAATCTGGCACTAGCTCTCCCACTCCTGGTCGGCCGTGTGTGTGTGGGAGGGATTGTCGCCCACTGCGCCGGCATCCAAGAGATGCCGACACAGCGCCGATTTTTAGAAAAAAAGTGTGGTGGCAGACATTTGCCGCACCCTAAAAAAAAATGTGCCGCTTGGAGTGGTTGCTCCAAGCCGCTCCATTGTCAGGACGGCCCTGCATTCAATGAATTCTGGGAATTGTAGGTAATTAACATGGGCAGAGTTTAAGATCCTTGACATTGGTTGGTGTAAATTTAACAGTTCCATAGAGATACAATCCGGCCACTGTGACCACTTGGATTACTTTGTGTTTAGTCTCCGTGCCAACAGTATCCCTTTTAGTTTTGCACACCCTTTCATTCATGAGACTGTAGCTGCGTTCAGTTAATGGGTCACTATAGGGTTAATACAGAGGTGATAAATATTGCCCACTCCTCCTTTTTGACCCTTGAATGTCTGTTACTAACTTTCATTCAAGCTCACTCAGAGACCAGATGGAAACCCTTGGTTACAGAAGGGCACATCGAAGCGATCTGGATTCTGCCAATATATCTATTCAGTCTCTCCAAACCATGTGGGAAAATGTGTTTAGTATTGCTAAAATATATGTGGCAAATATCCAATAAAACTATATATAAATATCCAATAAAACACCACACTGTCCTTGGAGCCTTGTGTTGGTCTCCTCATGCTTTTTCGCTTATACTTTTTCTGCAATTCGGCAGTCAGTTTGGCGGCATTCAGCAGACTGATCGGACGTCGGCAGTCTGTTTGGTCTTCGGCAACTCCACGTTCGACACGCTTTGGGGACCCTGCGGTGCATAGTGAATTCACCGCATGGTCGGCAAACTGGAATAGAAGAATCGCACTGAAGTGCGCCGAACAAAAGGGCACCGAAATTTCAGTGCTCTTTGAATAGCCTTCTAAGGAACAACTCTCGATTTCCCCTCCTTTAGCACAAGAACCACGCAACTTCAAAATTGTGGCCGACTCTGAACTGACGTGAGTTGAAGCATGGTTTAACTCCTCGGTGAGATGTCAACGATCTATATCTTGAGTATGATATTCTGTGTTTGAGAAGCTATTCCATGAAAAGTGACCCGGTTGTATAGAGGTTAAAATTACCAGGTCTTGGTAAAACAAAGATATATTTTTTTTATTATCATCTTTATTCATTCTGAGAACTTGAGCATTTGTATTATTATTTAAATCAAATCTGTCTGCATTATTCATGTATACTATTATTACTTTTTATGTTGTTTTGCATATTCGGGGTATAAAGTGTTGTAGACTGGCTGCTGTCCTGACCTTTATGCTCTAAATATGTGAGATACACTCCAGTTACACAGTGATAAGAGCTTTATCTCCCCTAGATGTGACTTTTTATTGTTGTGTTTATCAGTGTGACACAAATTAACTGTTATACTGCCAGGCAACCCACGCTCTATGCCTTCTTTCAGTGTTTATTCGGCGTTGTATCCAGTATGCCAGTACAATGTCAACTTCAGAATATTTGAAACCATAATTTGGGAAAGAAAAGCAATCTAGGAAGTCCTTTTTTTTTTTAAATATATTTTGCTTCCCGCAAGCCGAAGGGAGGTTTGACGAGCGCTCAAAGGTCTTTCATTTTGAAGGACAGACTTATCTTTGCTCCACATGTACCTTCACCTCTGTTCTACTGCTGAGTATAAGTGGTACTTCACTGACTCTTGTGATCCATCCTCAGCCAAGAGAGTATGAGTCAGAGCTGGGGGAAGGGGAGCGGAGCTATGGTGAATCTGTTGGCATGTAGTCATTTCGAAATCTAACTTCTGGAACATTGAATTCTATTACATTATTATTTGTGGCGCCTTGTTGAACATATTAATGTTATGAGTTCCCATCTCCTCAGGCTTTGAGCAAGTCAAATTTTCATTCCTGCATCTTCTGCTGGCCACCAGGCGCAATGCAGTGGGTGGAGAACTGTTTAGTTGTTTAGGGGCTTATGGTACAGCGCCAATACGTAGATAAGGATTCCTACCACATAAGTGTAGCTGTGGTTCGGGGTGCTCGAGGACCAGCAGAGTATCCCATCCTCAAATAAATCGTAATGGAAGTCCAAACACACCAAAATGGGTTAATTAAATCTATATTGGGTATGTACAGCCATGGCCAAAGGTTTTGGGAATGACACAAATCTTAATTTTCACAAAGTCTGCTGCCTCTGATTTTATAATGGCAATTTCTATATACTCCATAATGTTGTGAAAAGTGATCAGATGATTTGCAATTAATTGCAAAGTCCCTTTTTGCCATGAAAAGGAACTTAATCCCAAAAACATTTCCACTGCATTTCAGCCCTTCCACAAAAGGACCAGCTGACATCAGGACAGTGATTCGCTCATTCACACAGGTCAGAGTGTTGACGAGGGCAAGGCTGGATACCACTCTGTCATGTTGGCTAAGTTAGAACAACAGACTGTAAGCTTTAAAAGGATGGTGGTGCTTGAAATCATTGTTCTTCGCCTGTCAACCATGTTTACCTGCAAGCAGACACGTGCAGTCATCATTACTTTGCACAAAAAGGGGGTTTGCAGGCAAGGATATTGCTGCTAGTGAGATTGCACCTAAAGCAACCATTTATCAGATCATCAAGAACTTCAATGAGAGAGGTTTAAGTGTTGTGAAGAAGGCTTCAGGGTGCCCAAGAAAGTCCAGCAAGCACCAGGACCATATCCTAAAGTTGATTCAGCTGCTGGATCGGGTCACCACCAGTGCAGAGCTTGCTCCGGAATGATGGCAGGTGTGAATGCATCTGCATGCACGGTGAGATGAAGACCTTTTTGGCTGGGGTCAGACGAACGCAGTGCGAACACGCGAGCAGCCGCACTTTATCACAGCCGTAGTAGCAGCAAATGACGGCCAATGACGGGCACTATACGAAGTACGGCCGCACGAAAGTGGCAAACAAACTAATTTTTTCGAGAACGTGATACTGCTAGTACTGACGTACAGAGTGCGCTGCGTCCGCTAGCGGCATGTGTGCGTGATTAGAAGACGTCAGACGCTGCTCATGTCCGGCCAACATAACGTCCAGACGCAAAAACTGTTTTATTGATGATCCATACAAAATCACAGACGAAAATGCGCATCGTATGACCGCTATCGCGTATTCCGTGAAAAAGTACGTCCATTCGTTCGAACGCGCTTTTTCACGGACGACGCAGAAAATGCGTAAGGCTAGGGTTAGATGAAGCGAATGGCCTGGTGTCAAGAAGGGCAGCAAAGAGGCCACTTCTCTCCCTGACAAACATCAGGGACAGACTGATATTCTGCAAATATTATACGGATTGAACTGGTGAGGACTGGGGTAAAGTCATTTTCTCTGAATCCTGTTTCTGATTATTGGGGGCATCCGGAAAAAAGCTTTTCCTGAGAAGAAAAGGTAAGTGCTACCATCAGTCCTGTGTCATGCCAACAGTAAAGCATCCTGAGACCGTTCATGTGTGGGGTGGCTTTTCAGCCAAGGGAGTGGAATCACTCATAAGTTTGCCTAAGAACACAGCCACGAACAAAGAATGGTACAAAAACGTCCTCGGAGAGCAACTTCTCACATACAGCCAAGAACAGTTTGACGAAAACTGCTTTTTCCAGCATGGTGGCAGCAGGTAAAAGTGATAACTAAGTGGCTCGGGGAATAAAACATCAAAATTTTGGGTCCATGGCCAGGAAACTCCACAGACCTTTAATCCTATTGAGAATTTGTGGTCCATCCTCGATGTGGGTGGACGAACAAAAACCCCCAAATTCTGACAAAGTCCAAGCATTGATTATGCAAGAATGGGCTGCCATCAGTCCGGATGTGGCCCAGAAGTTGATTGACAGCATGCAGGGGCGAATTGCAGTGGTCTTGAAAAAGAACGGTCAACACTGCAAATATTGACTCTTTGCATAAACTTAATGTAATTGTCAATAAGAGCCTTCGATACTTATGACATGCTCGTATTTATACTTGAGTATACCATAGTAACATCTGATGAAAAGCTCTATAAACGCTGAAGCAGCAGACTTTGAAAATTTATATTTGTCATTCTGCATACGTTTGGCCATGGCTGTATTACATTTTTTTATTATTATTATTCGTATTTAAGACAGGCATATAAAAAATCCAACATATTAATTACAGTAGTGCATTGATCATGGGACAATTGATGCTCTAAACAAAAAAAAATCCATACAATCTTCACGCATAGACATATTCAAAGAAAACAAACTGGCTAACAGAATACATGTGTATGACAGAAACAAGTACTCTTTACATGCATAAACAGACACTTAGGGGCCTATACCTCCTCTTGCTGTTAAACTATAGGTTGGAGCGGATATACAGATTGACTCCAGCTGGAATCATTATGGCTAGATGACCTACTCTGCAATTGCCGTCAGCTTCATTTGCAGCTTGTACATGACGTGCCCTTACAGTAAATTAACGTCTCCTATGCTTTGTATATAGGAGGTGTTAATGCGCTCCTGGGACTAGAACAGCAAGCTATTCCATGGTAGCTCGACATTCTCTTTAGAGTTGATATTTCTCACTCAAAGACTGCCAGAACCTTCTTGGGTGATTTTAAAAAAAAATACTCTCAATGCACTCTTTTATAAAAAACCTTTTTAATAAAACTCTTTCTCTCTCTTCTCATCCCACGGTGGAGAGGGTGGCGCGATCTGCCACTTTCTGTTGCCGCAGGTAGCGGAAGAATGGGAAACAATATATCTAGACAATCACGTAGGTTTCGCGGCCGGTATGTGCTGGACTTCAAGAGCCAATACAAGCTGCAACACATGGGACCGATGCTAGTATCAGTCTGTGTCAAGCTTTCTGGTTTTCTGCACAATTTTCCCGCTTGAAAGGAAATTCAAACATCGACACTGGAAATAATATCCGAATTCCACTCTTCATTCACTTTCATTTAAGTTTAATTTCAGTAAGTTGGTAGTAAATATAGTAGCTGTAGACTGATTTAGGTGAATAGATGATTAGGTGAGTAGGTGAATTAAAGCGATTTGGTGATGAATAGCGATTAGCTGCATTAAAGTGATGACTTAAAGGTGAAAAACCTTTTAACAGAAATTGTATAAATACATTGCACGTAACGCTTGTTAATCAATAACTTCTGTGTCAGCATCATATTCACAAGCAAGCACTTCTAGAGTATCATTACTGCCAAAATATATTTTAACATAGACATGAACTGAGCTTATATAAAAACTGCCCGTGAAATCTCCTCACACCTGAGCATGAAATAGATCTAAAAGTTAACTGACTGCATTTATCACTAAACTGGCTCCATTCATTTTCTGTACTGTGACACAATCCTTTCCTACATATGACTGTGAAAATAGTCTTTTAGCTCACTGGCTGCCACTCCAGGATTTGAAGATTCTTTTAAATCTGTGCACTTTGTTATGTCCAGATTGCCTGCCTCATGGCATGGCATGGAGCTCAAGGATGGCCCCTCCCTTCCTCTACAGCTCTGTCTCTGAGGCTGCTGGGAAGCCTGACCTCTGCTCTGACTGGCTGACCCTAACTGAAGCTGAATTGCATGCAGGGACAAGTAGTTCTCACAGACTCTTTCAGATTTCAATTACATAAGCTGAATTACAGTCATTTTATTATCCCACTTGCTTTATACATTAGCTGATTATTCTATACCAATTCAGTTTGACCTGCCAGTCTGCGTCCCCATTTCACTCAGCGGCTAGCTGCAGATGGTGCGGCAAAAGGGGAGATGACAAGGAAAATCAGCTTGCACCGATTTTATATTATTATTTTTTAAAAAAAAAAAAATCCCCCCCCCTTGCCATCTCCCTTTTTACTGGGGCCCTTTAGTAATGGGGGGGGGGGATGTAAATGCCTCACAAATGAGCACAAGCCAACTTTTTGGAATATTCTATGATGATTTGTTTGTCATATATATTGTTGGCTGGAATTTTTTTATGATACGTTATCAATAACCTCTCACACACAAACACATTCCAAAACTCAGACACTCTTGTACACACAGATGCTTTCCATCATTTCAGCCACTCGCTCATACTCACACACGTAATAATGAAAGTGTGCAAATAAAAACTCCCATTCACACCCAGATGTTACTGAACATATTGCATTCAACTAACTGCCAAGAGGACCATGCCACTCCATCACGACTTCATAAAAAACAGTCACTTGAGGTTGCTCACTCTGCCACCCTTAAACATTGTTGCAACTACAGTGAACCTCAGCTATCCTTGGCAGGAAATTCAACCACGACAGGTGAAGCTTTACCCTTGGTGTCTAGGAGTTAGTAACAACACAGACCGGAGCGCAGTACCTGGGGGGGCTAAATGTTGATGGCTACTCTGGACGACTGGACATTTAAGAGTCTCCTCAGTTTGCAGAGAAGTGGTAAACCGACAATTATACTGATATACTGTGCTAAATAGCCTGCTAGTAACTTTGTTAAATTTCCTCCAAATGGCCATTTTTCAGATTTGGGCTGTGGTCTAAACCAGTGGTTCCCAAACTTTTTCAGGGCACTGCCCCCCTGGCTCCACAAACTTATGCCCAGTGCCCCCCCCCTTACAGTACACTATTCTGAATAATGATTTTTATAGTGTTTTGCAACGATTCCGTAAGGAAGATAATAGCAATAAAATTCAAATCTGTAACAATTGAATATTTAGTCAAATACATAAATGAAATTGGATTTGGAATAAAGTCTGGTTATTTAGCAAGAATTTAAGATAGAGCACATCCTATTCTATAAATTCTTAATGTGATGGATGGTCTTATGAAGTGATACCAATTTTCCCAATGTCTGGTTTCATGTCATTTAACATAAGTCTTATATCCCCTCGTTAAGAAATCTGGAGTCGTGTTTTTTTCTTTCTTGGAGAGGTAGGCTGTCCACACTAAAATAGGATGTTGGAAATAATAATAATCTTCCGGCAAACGGCTGCTTGTGAGGAGAAAGTGGAATTATCAGCGCCCCCTCACTACTCGCCCAACCGCCGCACGTCAAAAGCCAGTAAGTCAGGGGCCTGAGTGGCTCTGGAGCCCCATGCCTGCCCCCTTTGCCTTTTGAATGCAACCCCGGGACGCACTACTGCCCACTTTGGGAAACACTGGTCTAATCTGTTCAAATGATATGGCAGATTGTAGTTTATATTTTAAAAAATATAGATCAGTCAAAATGTAATGGTTTATTCCATTTAAGAGCCAATCTAATTTAAATTATTCTTTGAAAAGATTTGAGGTGGTAGCCACAAGACTACGGACATTGACTCTCTCCAGAGCTGAAATACAGTCATAACATTTAAAATTAGTAATGGCAACATCTAGAATAGCCAGGCATAAATAACTGACTGCCTGCCAGGAACGGCAGGGATTAGGACTCCAAAGCCAGATACTCCACTGACAATAAATCCAATCCAATCCAGAGCATTAATTGCTGTGGGTTCAAGGGACCCTGCCAGCCATCTCTCCTCACCATTCTCAGCTGTTTTGTGGGATTCATAATGTCCTATACGAGTTGGTACAAATACATTTCACACGGTTCTTGAAGACTTCTGTCTTGTGAATAAATCTGGAGCCATGGCTCTGTAAACTAGAAAATTCTATTTCTGAACGTAACTGGGCACGCACTCCCATCACGTTCTAGAATTATTAGAAACAATTTGATGTCTTATCACCGCGTTGCTAGCTGAAGACCAAACTTATTTATTTTTTTTCGAGAAAATATTTTACCAGGAAGGATACATTGAGATTTCTCTCGTTTTCAAGTATGTCCTGGGTGGCGAGTATGTACTGTTAGGTGTCTTGCCCAAGGGCACTTACTGGAGAGATGCTCTTGCCGAAATCGAACCTTTGTCTCCACAGTCTCTCTCCACGGTTATAGAGCAGTGATGTTACCTCTACTCCACCCAGCCAGTACTTTCCCATAATGCAATTTAAATCCTGAAGAGACTTGGATGTTTCAACCTGGCTGATTACATTTGAGGCCTGGTGATCATTGTCCAATTCTATGCTTCTATTAATCACTGAAGACACACATTGGAAATATACACTATACAGTTGTGTTCAAAATTATTCAACCCCCACTGAAATTGAGTGTTTTGGCCAGTTTGACATTGATTTTGATCATTCAGTCATCTTGCTTACAATTAAATCAAAGAGGCACGTGTAGGTCAGACAAATATAACATAACATTTATAATGAAAGAACCACAAATGTCTTTTCTGTGCTCACATCATTATCAGTTTTATTCAACCCCCAAGTGACATTCAATCTTAGTACTTAGTACAACATCCTTTTACAGTTATAACAGCTTTTAAACGTGAAGCATAGCTTGACACAAGTGTCTTGCAGCGATCTACGGGTATCTTCGCCCATTCGTCATGGGCAAAAGCCTCCAGTTCAGTCACATTCTTAGGCTTGCGCACTGCAACTGCTTTCTTTAAGTCCCACCAGAGGTTCTCAATCGGATTTAAGTCAGGTGACTGCGATGGCCACTCCAAAATGTTCCAGCCTTTAATCTGCAACCATGCTCTAGTGGATTTGGGGGTATGCTTGGGATCATTGTCCTGTTGAAAGGTCCAACGTCTCCCAAGCCTCAGGTTTTTGACGGACTGCATCACATTGTAATCCAATATCTCCTGGTACTGAAGAGAATTCATGGTACCTTGCACACGCTGAAGCTTCCCTGTACCTGCAGAAGCAAAACAGCCCCAAAGCATGATTGACCCCCCGCCATGCTTCACAGTAGGCAAGGTGTTCTTTTCTTCATAGGCCTTGTTCTTCCTCCTCCAAACATAGCGTTGATCTATGGGCCCAAACAGTTCTAATTTTGTTTCATCAGTCCACAGAACACTATCCCAAAACTTTGTGGTTTGTCCACATGACTTTTGGCATACTGCAGTCAACTCTTCTTATTCTTTGGAGACCGCAAGGGGGTGCGCCTGGGAGTTCTGGCATGGAGGCCTTCATTACGCAGTGTGCGCCGTATTGTCTGAGCTGAAACTTCAGTACCCACATCGGACAAATCTTTTCTCAGTTCCTCAGCAGTCACACGGGGACTTTTCTCCACTCTACGCTTCAGGTAGCGTACAGCAGTCGAAGTCAGCATCTTCTTTCTGCCACGACCAGGTAGCGTTTCAACAGTGCCCTTTGCCTTGAATTTGCGAATGATGCTTCCTATGGTCTCTCTTGGTATGTTTATGTCACGATGGGGGTCAGGGACCTGACCTGACAGAGAGGGGTGTGAGCCTAATTAGCAGTGAAAAATAGACCATGAGCCTGAACTAGAAAAATAAATATATATCATTTATTCTAGGAACCAAGAACTTAAACCAAGAGCAGGAAATACAGAACATAAATACAATAAACAGAGCCTTTAACCTCACGGCAAGAAATATAAAGAAAACCAGATATAAACAAAATAGGCAACTAAACATGGGAGGCAGAACTAAACATGATACAAGAAGGCAAGAAAAACAGGGCAAACCAGACATGAGCCTGTAAACAGAATGACCAGGTAGACAGGCTTAACAGGATAAATCTAGACCAGGGAAAGACCAGACATGAGCTGGAAGACAGACAGACTGAACAGGATTAAATTAGACCAAGGCAAACCAGACAGGAGCTTGAAGACAGACTGAACTGAACTGAACTGAATAGATTATTCAGGATGAATCTAGAGCAAGGCAAACCAGACATGAGCTGAATGACTGATCCAGGATGAATGAGACCGCACCCTACTAAGGGAGTGGTCTCCATTTATACAAAATGGTCCAGGGTGAACCAATGGAGTCCAGGTACTAATCAGGCTTGGAATCCAAGAAATGAACGAAATAAAAATTAAACCAAAAGCAGCAATGTCCACTACTGCCAGAGGGGGCGCCAGAGACCCAGAACGTCACAGTTTAACATCTTTGCAATCTTCTTATAGCCATTGCCCTTCCTGTGAAGAGTAATCACCTCTTCTCTTGTCTTCCTGGACCATTCTCTTGACTTCACCATGTTTGTAACCACACCAGTAAATGTCTAGAAGGAGCTGAGTATCAGTCATTTTAAAGCTGCCTAATTGGTGCTTATTATGCTTTATTGCTGCTCCGTGACATCCACAGGTGTTTTCAATACCTGATTGAAAACACTTGAATGAACCTCTGTCCTTCAGAGTGGTAGTCTTTAAGGGTTTGAATAATTGTGTCAATGAAGAATTCACAAAAGAAACATTTACTACTGTATTACAAAACCAATTGATGTCATTTTAGTTGCATATGGTTCTTTAAAAAGTCCTTGTAGGATTTCATTCTGAATACAATTACAAATGTACACTAAATTCCCTAAAACCCTTTACAGCATTGGGGGTTGAATAATTGTGAACACAACTGTATATCACGATTCCCCTTTTTCTATATTATGTCCACGGCTTGAAAAATGCGTTTGTCTACATCAAGTGAAATATTTAACTTCAGTGCAGTGGTTTGTTTTTCCCATTTGGCCCTGCTGCGGGCAAGCAGCAGGGTTTCCGACTGGAGCTTTGGCTACTCAACACAAAGTGCTTCCATAATCCTGAAGGCCCGAGCACTGTGTAGACATGCGTGGAGCATCCTGGGATTCCCTCCCCATCATGGAGGACACTTCACACATGTTCTTTTGTGTCCCTGCTCTGTGCCGATCTGGCTCCGAGCAGGAGCTTCAGCCACAGCTGGCTGAGGGCTGACATACTCTGTGGGACTGCCCTCAGGCCACTGGCACGTAATGATGTCAAAAATGGGGATTCCCCCTGACTGGCAGGGGAATCCTGTTATGAAACAAATCCCACGAGATTCTGGGGGTCCCTTGGACCCTTGTATCTCTGGATTTATATATCCTACAAGGACAATTGAGCTATCGTTGGAAAGACCAGAGTCTTGCCTATCCAGTAAATATCGACCATGACCACATGTGGAAATGAAGGGAAAAAAAATTATTATATATAAAATAGGTAGGAGGCAGCACTCGGGGACTTCTAAAAATTTTGGCTGAGGAAATGGAGTGGAATACGAAGGCCTTATAAACGTACCATGGACTTAGAACACCGTACTGACGAAATCTCGGGAGCCCATAATCTCCTGGTGGATCACTTTTAAACGCTATGTCCCACAGAATTGAGGATCTGGAATCCCAGTTGAACGATTTGGCAAACAGATCCCGCAGGAATAACCTTAGGATTCGGGACTGCCTGAGGATGATCCGCTCAGTGAATTCATTGTTGCAATGCTACGCCCTATAGCCATGGAACTCCCTGATCATGCCTGGAAACTGAGCCAGGCTCACATGGCCTTACGAGCTCGTGCTTCTGCGGGCGACAGCCCTTGGACATCATTGTACAA
>RXON01004636.1:0-40570 GCA_009667805.1 Leptobrachium leishanense | reverse complement strand
ACAATTCCCAGATATTTTGTAGAAATGAGACCAGTACATTTGCTGGTGGCAGTGAGAACACAAAGATTACAACAATTCCCAGATATTTTGTAGAAATGAGACCCCTACAATTGCTGGTGGCAGTGAGAACACAAACAGGGTTATCCAAAGAGATCCGAATTGCTTGAGAAAGGTAACCGAATGCTGAAAATCAGCGTTCGGTTACCTTTCCTGGCCATTCGGCTATCCAGAGAGCAGGCAATTCGCCAAATCCTGGCGAATTGCCTGTACATACGGTGCCTGTTCGGTGCCTGTTCGAGGGCAGAGAAATCCCTATGAAAAGCACTGTTTCGGCTATTCAGAGAACGAAAACCAGCAGTGAAAGGTTCCCGAAATGCCCTGCCATTCGGGGCTTTAATTCGGCAAGTTAATTCAGGAGAATCCCATAGGCTTCAATGTTAAAAGTATTCCCGTTTTAATTCAATATCTAATAAACCGTTTATTATAAAATTCTGCAGTAAAGAGTCTCTTTATTTATAGATTGTTTAGGATACTTTAAGCATTTTTCTGATATTTTTTCTTTTTTTTAAAAGTCCGATTTATTATTATTTTTTTTTTAAAGTTTACTTATTTTTTCTGTAACAGCCCTTTTTATTATCATTCCCTGGACCTCCTGGGAAAATTTCAGACATTTTCGCTCAGTAGTTTCTTTGCAAACAGCGTTTCATTTTCACAGATTCACACAAACTATTTTGCTAATTTATTCACCTCCCTCGTCTGCGGTCTCGGCTGCTTCGGCTGTGTGCGATCGATCGGCTCCTGCTCGGGCTTTTTCTGTGGTTTTCGGCAGGTTAATCCAGATGTTTTTGGGGGTTTTCGGCGTGCATTCGGTGGGTTTTGCGGTTAGTTTTCGTCGGATTTGCGGCAGCCTTTCCCTGCAATTCGGGGGCCCTGTGGTGCTTGCTGAATACACCGCAGGGTCACCGAAATGGGATCGGCAAAAGGAACCGAATTGAAGAGAACGAAAAGTCACCGAACGTGCGGTGACTTTTCGAATCTCTTTGAATAACCCTGAAAGATTACAACAATTCCCAGATATTTTGTATAAATGAGACCCCCAAAATAGTTGGTGGCAGTGAGAACACAAAGATTACAACAATTCCCAGATATTTTGTAGAAATGAGACCCCTACAATAACTGTTGGCAGACTGGCAGCGAGAACACACACTAACACAACAATCTCCTCTCAAAAAACACATGCTGAAGGCTGTGTGAAGCCTTATATAGTGTGCTGCGGAACTTAGCTCTGTGAGCCCATGATTGGTCAAAATTTGCCCAATCAGGACTCTGAGCCGTGATTGGCATAGTCTTGCACCTAAACTGTGGTCAGGTGCAGGCTGTAGACAATTACAAGCTTCAGGCCAGTGGAAAAGTGCATTGTGGTCCATTGTGGTGCATTGTGGGCGAACATGCTGCGAACACGCGGAAATGTTCGAAGTTTGCGAACATACGAACTGGCGATGTTCGAATCGAACTCCGAACACATCGAACTAAACAGCTCATCCCTACTCCTAACACACAGACCAGGACACATCCCTCTCACCTCCTCCTAATACACAAAACACCAGGGCACGTTCAAATCACCTCCTCGTAACACACAGACCAGGGCACAGGGCACATCCCTCTCACCTCCTCATAATATGCAAAACACCAGGACACGTCCCACTCAATGCTTCCTAATACATAAAACACCAGGATATGTCCCTCTCTCATCTAAACCTTAAACACAGACCAGGACCAGTGCAGTAGCGAGGGGGGGTACTTGCCCCTGGGCACCTGTGGGGGGGGGTCAGAATGACCTGTTGCCCCAGTACGGTGCCTATCTGGTGCCATTCTGGAGCTTCAACCACAGCGGGCTGACATCTTGCATGTCAGCCCTCTCTGTGGGCTGACCCCCCGGCCGCGATGATGTCATAAAGAGGGCGTTACCAATACAAGGGGATTCCCAATGCAAGAGATGCTGGAGTCTTTTGACCACCGTATCTCTTGAATCGTGTAATGCACAAGGTCCTTTTTGATGTCATTGGAACGACCACGACCATATAATCTGTACAAATAATAAAATAATTTCCCTTTTTTCTGTTTTTTATCCAAAAAATGTTTAACGTAAGAGATCCTTTTTAGAGTCATTAGAAAATACATATCCTGGCCAGTGGCGTAACTAGAAACCTGAGGGCCCCGGTGCAAGAATCCATGAAGGGCCCCCCCAACCCCCCCAAAAAAAGATCTATATTTTTACTTTTTTTTTCCTGCAATATAAAAAAGATAGTATTGCCCCTAGCTGACACAGATATATACTGTATATTGCCCCCAGCTCACATGGATATATATATTGCCCCCAGCTCACTGTCAGGCGGACACACGTACCCGTAGGTAGCTACGGTCAGCCCTAAGACGAAACAGGAGGCTGGAACCCTAAATGCGATACCAGTCCTTATAGTCGGCTGGGTTACACAATAGCTAGAAGTGAACCTATAAGGCAGGGACGTAGGCAGGGAGAATAGAAACCAGTCCTTAGGGTGGCTGGTATAGAAACAGGACAGTACGGAGTACCAGAGAGTGTACGTCAAGCTAGTACACGTAAATCAATTGATAAGCTAGGGAGATACACAGGTAACCAGAAAAACCCCGAACTCTAATCACAGCACCAGTCCTTGAGGTGGCTGGGTTAAGTGATAGAGAGTGGTAAATAAGTTCAGTACACAGGGAAAAACCAAATGCAGCGTCAAACACATAAGCCGGGTCAGAGGGATACGGAGATACTCAGAGTCGGTCGCCAAAAGCCAGGTCATGCACAGAAAGTCAAATGGGAATCACAGAAAACAGCACCAAAGGGTATAGCAAGCTAAAACCACGAAAGGGCACTGTGGAATGGAAGAAGCAGGTTTAAATCTGGCGCCCTGTCAGCCGATTGGTCCATGGAGGTCACATGGGGTGTGGTGACGTCAAGCTGCCGGGAAAGCTAATTATGGAACTGCCGGCGGCGCGTGCTCATACAGCGCAGAAGCCGGAGATGGAGGAGACGCCGACCCCGGAGCCGCGAGGAGGAGCGCCGGGTCGGTAAGTGCCGCCGAGGCATGACAGCACCCCCACCTTGAGGAACGCCCACCGGGCGGCCAGGAGCCGGGCGGTCGGGGAAACGACGATGAAAGGCGGAGACCAATCGGGGAGCATGAACGTCACGTGACGCAACCCATGTGCGATCCTCGGGACCATAACCCTTCCAATGAACCAAATATTGCAACCGATGACGAGAACGACGAGAATCCAGAATGGATTCGACTTCATATTCGGGAGTCCCGTCCACCACCACAGGAGGAGGAGGAGGAGAGTCGGGGCGAGTAAAACGGTTGCACGCGAGCGGTTTCAATAAAGAGACATGAAAGGAGTTCGGAATACGTAGAGAGCCGGGTAACTGCAGTGCGTAAGCCACGGGATTGATACATCGGAGTATTTTATACGGGCCGATAAAGCGAGGCGCGAATTTCATGGAGGGAACCTTCAAACGAATGTGGCGCGTGCTGAGCCAAACCCTGTCACCTACATTGTAAACCGGTGGAGGTCTGCGCTTCCGATCAGCCGACCGCTTCTGAATCAAGGAAGTGGACTCAAGATTCAACCTGGTTCTTTCCCAAATAACACGGAGCCTGCCTAAGTGTTCCTCCAGGGCAGGAATGTTCTGGGGTGAGAACGCAGATGGAAAAATGGTGGGGTGCATGCCAGTGACCGTTTCAAAAGGAGAATACTTGGTAGATTGTGATGTGGCATTGTTGTATGCAAACTCCGCCCATGGTAATAGAGTAACCCAATCATCTTGTGTGTCAGAAATAAAACATCTTAAATAAGTTTCAAGTGTCTGATTGGTTCTTTCGGCCAATCCGTTCGTTTGCGGGTGGTACGCGGAGGAAAAGGACAGTTTGACACCCAACTGGTGACAGAACCCTCTCCAAAACCTAGAGATAAATTGAGAACCGCGGTCAGAGACCAGGACTTTCGGGATACCATGAAGTCTGAATATCTCTTTGGTGAAAATCTGCGCTAGTTCACTTGAGGAGGGGAGTTTCTTTAAAGGAATAAAATGTGCCATTTTAGAAAAGCGATCCACAACCACAAAAATCACAGTATGACCAAGAGAAGGGGTTAGATCTACCAGGAAGTCCATAGCCACATGAGACCAAGGACGCTCAGGGATAGGTAGAGGCTGGAGAAGACCAGTAGGACTAAGGCGGGAGGATTTAGAACGGGTACATACTAAACAGGTGGCCACGTAGTCTTTCACATCTTTGAGAAGAGTAGGCCACCAAAGGTCTCTTTTGATCAGGTCTAGAGTCTTTTTTACCCCGAAATGTCCAGCGAATTTAGACTCATGAAAGAGGCGTAATACAGTAGGTACCTCTACGGATGGAACAAATAGTTTGTTGGGAGGGGTAGACGGAGGTGCTAGAGACTGCTTGGACAATAAGAGATTCCAGAAAGGAGATTCGACCTGTGTACTCAGGGAGGCTAGGATCTTCCCTTCGGGAACAATGGGAACCGGTACTGATACTTGAGTGGATAGGGTTTCGTGTTGTCTGGAGAGTGCATCAGCCTTAACATTTTTAGACCCGGGTCTGTAAGAGATGATGAAATCAAATCGGGTAAGAAAGAGAGCCCATCGGGCTTGTCTGGGATTCAGCCGTTTGGCTTCGGACAGGTATATCAAATTTTTATGGTCCGTGATAATAGAAAACGGACAGGTGAACCCCTCCAAGAGGTGGCGCCATTCCTTTAAGGCCAATATAATGGCTAACAATTCCCTGTCCCCAATGTCGTAATGGGCCTCGGTGGAGGACAATTTTCTGGAAAAAAAACCACAGGGTTGCATAGGCTTACCGTCAGCTGGACGTTGGGACAATACAGCTCCTACCCCAGTTTCTGACGCGTCAACTTCTACAATGAAGGGTCTATTAGGATCAGGGTGGTGGAGGATGGGAGCAGTGGAAAAGGCCGTTTTTAACCTTTCGAAAGCCTCCAGGGCAATGGGGGGCCAATTCTGAGTGTCACTTCCCTTTTTGTCAATGTTGTAATGGGTGCAATAATGGACGAGAAACCCTTAATAAATCTTCTATAATAATTAGAGAAGCCAATAAATCTTTGAATGGCCTTCAGGCCCTTGGGAAGAGGCCAATGAACGATGGCCTCCAGTTTTTTGGGATCCATCATGAAGCCAGAGGAAGAGATGACGGGGAAGCTAATTATGGAACTGCCGGCGGCGCGTGCGCATACAGCGCAGAAGCCGGAGATGGAGGAGACGCCGACCCCGGAGCCGCGAGGAGGAGCGCCGGGTCGGTAAGTGCCGCCGAGGCATGACACTCACATGGACATATATTGCCCCCAGGCCACACATGGATATATTGCCTCAGCTCACACATGGATATTTTTGCCTCCAGCTCATGGATATATTTGCCCCCAGCTCCTGGATATATTGCCCCAGCTCATGGATATATTGCCCCAGCTCATGGATATATTTGCCCCCAGCTCATGGATATATTGCCCCAGCTCATGGATATACTGCCTCAGCTCATGGATACTGCCCCAGCACATGAATGTACTGCCCCAGCACATGGATATTCTGCCCCAGCTCATGGATACTGCCCCAGCTCATGGATACTGCCCCAGCACATGGATATACTGCCCCAGCACATGGATATACAGCCCCAACTCATGGATATACTGCCCCAGCACATGGATACTGCCCCAGCACATGGATACTGCCCCAGCACATGAATATACTGCCCCAGCACATGGATACTGCCCCAGCACATGGATACTGCCCAGCACATGCATATACTGCCCCAGCTCATGGATATATTGCCCCAGCTTATGCATAGATTTGCCCCCAGCTCTTATGGGTATATAGGGCCCCCAGCTCACCTCAGGCTCCTCTGCTGCCGCCGTTCCTCTCTGAGGTGAGCGGCCGCTGAAAGCATGCAGCCTGGCCGCTCACCGGAAACCACCTGACCAGCGCAGCCGAGTTTTCGCGAGATCTCATGCGCTGGTCAGCTAGTTCCCATCCCACGCGAGCGGCCAAGCTGCAAGCCAGCGGGCCGCTCGCAGGGAGGGGAACAGCCGGCGGCGCTGCTCCCAGATTCCGGCGCTTTTTGCCAGAATCTGGCGGCGGCGCTGGGCCCCCCTCCAGTGGTGGAATGCCAGGGCCCAGTCACAACTGCGACCGCTGCAACCCTGGTACTTCCGCCACTGATCCTGGCCTTTCCATTGATACCAATCATGACCATATAATTTGCAAAAATAATAAAATAAATAAAAATATTTCCTATTACATAGAGTTCCCAGTCTTCCTCCATGGCACTGCACGATCTCACGAGATTGTGTAGGGCTCGCAGTCCAGATGCTCAATCCTCCATGGAGTCCTATGGACTCCAGGAGGTGATATTTGCGGAAGAGCTACCACGAGTATCCCAGCGGTATCCCACTGGAAATAGCCCACTATCCGGCGCCAAATGGTCGTGGCCTCACTCCTAAGGGGTTAAAGAAAGGCATCGCTGGAGAGGTCAGACTGTCACCTTTCCAGCAGTGCCTGTCTTGTCTTTCTACCTCCCAATGAGGGGGAGATAGAGGAGTCCAAAAGGACGACCCCTCCCGGCATTCCCCCTCCTCTGGCGGGGAGTATGCCTGAAACTGACGGCATCACGCCCGTCGCTATGATGTCAGTGCACTGAGAGGGGTATAAACACGCAGATCTGACTTCAAGGAAGTCAGTCTGTGTGGGACCGCAGACAGAGAGATGAGTATCGGCGGGAGGGGGGAAATCAAACGCATGGGATGTGCTATGCCGCTATAGAACGTCCTGCATCGTTAAGAGGTTAAAGAAACCACAACCACCACCAAAGACATCATAGAAGGGAAAATTTTTAAATTCTTAATATTCTTTTTGACATTGAGTAGTTTGTAAGCTACACGCCAAACACATGCGGTGAATAATGTTTCTACCTAAACATACAGAGAATTGAAAAACAGGCAACCATAGTAATACAGCGGTGATATAATGCAATCATAACTTCCTAAGGTGAAGGAAACACAAATGTAGCGAATATAAATGCTTATGGGATCTATTACATTCTTCGCGCAGATGTTAACGCGTGCGCAAAAACGCATTAACGCGAGGGGCAAAACTCTTTGCGCTGAACGTCGTATTACAATGTCTGTGCAAAAAATGCACGTTAACGTCTAACGCGGGTGAACCTGCGTGAAAGCTGCGCGAGCGTACTGTACTGCATGCGTCCTATACTTAACATTGTGAGCGCAAATGCGTTTGTGCGCTGGTACGTGGATGGTATTACAATATATGCACAAAATTTAACGCACAGCGTTTGCGTGCATAATTTTAGCGTCTTTTAAAAGCTGGTGTTAACGGCAAATCTGAACGTCCTGGCCGAAACCAAATACACCAGCCCAAAAAAAAATACAGCAACGTATAGTTACACATTCTACACATACCCAAACAATAAAATTGAGAAGTTGTGCGTGTTTTCTTTTGATGCAGGATATAAATGCGCAGATTGACTTTGACAGGCGCAAAAACTTAACGGGAGACAATTAAGGTTCTTAATTCTGATTGACTGAATCGTTTGAAAAAACAGTCCACACCCCGATTTCTGCGCACAACGTTAATGCGCGTGTCTTTTTTACGCGCGTTACTTTTTGACGGATGAAATAATGCACGAGGATTGTAATACCAGCGTTAATTTACGCGCGTTAACGTTTCGCGCAAAAATTCACGCGTTTACCGTGCATTTTTGCGTGAAGAATGTAATAGGGCCCAATATGTGCACTTGCTGTTTGAATAGTTGCAAATCAGTGCTTTCTGGTTAACCATGAGAGGGCAGTATAGAGTCGTCACTCAGTGTCACTCAGTGGTTAAACCACTCCGCTGTATCAGAGCCGTAAGCAAAACCTCATATTTGGCTGTGACTCCGGATTCCTCTTATGATGTATAGAACCTCGAGGCTCCTGGGAAATTCTACATTTCTCAGTGAATGATTGATATGTTATTCAAGCTGGAAGCTAATCTGAACGCAGCTTGATTCTAGGTCTTACAGGGGATTTTTGTGAGTCCTTTACAATGACTATGGACAAGCCAGGACTCTGAGGGGTAACTGATGACTCCCGCTTCAGCACGCTCACTCCTTGACTAATGATCCTTCCTGACGACCAATAAAACTCCTCGGGCCCTATTACATTGATAACACTACTGTTAGCACTCAGCTGAGTGAGTGTTAACGTTAGATGTGGTTGCCGCTAGCGCGGACGATCCATATTACAATCTGAACGGTAACGGGTTAAAAAACCCGTTAGCGATGCGGAGCTTGCAGAGCGAGGTTACTGTATTTTGCGCTCCCTATGATTAACATGGGGAGCGCAAAGTGTTAAAATTAGCGTTAGGATTACAAAGTCCTAACGCTAATTACCGTCCGGCTGCGGTTAACCCGAACGTTACTCACAGCCTGGACCTGGTGCTAATGGATTCCACTTCTGCAGAATCAGTAAGCACCAGCTGAAACCCCCCACAAAAATCACATTCTCACCTCCCATCCCGCGGTGAGAAAAAGTCCCCCAGTTTCCCTCTGCGAGTCACTACGCCGACCTGCCGGATCTAGCGAGGCGATATCCTGCAGGCAGGTCATGTGACCGGCAGCATTAGGCTGGCTGTCCACTGGAACTGTTGTCGTGCGATGGTGCGATCATCAGATATCGTCTGTCGTCGCACGTCCGTTCCGTAACATGAATGTGAATGGAACCATTGTCCATTGCGGCAGACGTTCGACGGCCGACTTCTGGCGACGGGTAAAGACCGCAGCAGATGGGCGATCACACCTTGCAAGCTGGGAGTTCAGAACGATTGCTGGGCAAGATGGACGTTGACAAACTCATTAGGGGAGTTAAAAAATGCATTTATATTGGTTTTGCTGTTTTTTTAACTCCCTTTGAAAATAAATGGGGCAGACATGATGCAAGTTTACCAAAACACCTTTTTGCATGGTGGGACTAGCTGTGTAACATGGTGGGACTAGCGGTGCTGCTGCACAAAGGGGTTTAGTTACTAAGCACTGACATGCCTCCCGAAGGCCACTGAATGTTGAATATTCCTACAAGGTGCAATTTTGTTGCTGT
This sequence comes from Leptobrachium leishanense, assembly GCA_009667805.1. NCBI lineage: Eukaryota > Metazoa > Chordata > Amphibia > Anura > Megophryidae > Leptobrachium > Leptobrachium leishanense. The sequence goes on along the minus strand of RXON01004636.1, from coordinate 31,360 downwards.
TTGTACTGTAAAAATTATGGCGAAATATGGTGCAGTTTGCTGCAGATCGTTGCACATCGGCAATCTGCAGCAGCAGAGAGAATGAATATCAGAGCGCAGTACTGCACTGAAGTGTTGGCGTCATGCCCTGATCTAGGGGATAGTTTGACAGGTTTACAGACAAAGCGCATAGTAAAAATAATAGTAACAAAAGATAAAGGACTGCACTGGTTCCAAAAGCAGAATGAACTTGTTTTTGTATGTAAAACCAGTTCATTCTGGTTTTGGCAGCCTCTGCACTCCACCTCTGATTTTGATTTGGATCGTCTGTGTTCGCACGACAGATCGCACGCAGTGGACGACCCTAGTCTGACCTGGTCGGACGACCGATGTCATCCATGGTCTGCCGAAAAAGTCAGTTGTCCGACTACGGATCCAGTGGACGGCCAGCCTTAGCCTCAATGGAGTCCTATGGAGGGGATGCTCGCGACGGCGCTTAGCACTGCCACGAGCATCCTGAGGCTTAGCGCCGTGTTACGGTACAGGCTGCTGGATTAGCGCCTGCACCGTAATGTCACGCTAAAACAGGAATGCTAAGGAGAAACCTGCAGGCGCAGTTTTTTCTCCTTAGTGTCCCCATTTTAGTGTGACCTTTGTAATATGGGCCCTCTTGTTTTCCTCCACCCCAATATTTCTAGATCAGTCCTGGTGAACCTTGGCACCCCAGATGTTTCAGAACTACATGTCCCATGATGCTTTGTCACAGAAAAGGCTGGCTGAGCATCATGGAACCTGAAGTTCACAAACATCTGGACTGCCAAGGTTCGCCTTCACTGCTCTAGATTGTAAGCTCCTATAAGCAGGGCCCTCTACACATCTTGTCTCCATCTTGTAATGTTAGTCTGTCTCAACAACTAATAAAGCAATATCGTTTAACACCTGTCAGGGCACCTTGCCGGCCAGCACCTGACTGTGCCTACTCGCCACCTGGCAGTCATTTTGGCGCATCCCTCACGGTCACTCTTAACCGGCATGCAGTGCGATCTGACATTCAAGCCAGTACCAGACCATGGCACACTTTGATGCCCGGGTCCTGTTCCGGTTCTGCTTGGCCCCCAAAGGTGCCAGGAGAAGCCCGAAGGTACGAGGTACGAAGGTGCCAGGTACGTCACGCACTATGATGACGCCAGTGATATCCCTGCCAGATTTGGAGAACCCTTACATATAAAAGGCAGCTCTCCCTTCTCTGACTATACTCGAATATTATGTAAGTTTCCCCTGTTCTTGCTCCCAGTGCTCTCCTATTGTCATGGCTGCTGGTGGTGCCGCAGTTAGGCCTCCTGGGCAGAGAGGGTGCAGTATTGGATACATATCCTCTGGGCCTTCTGCACCTGATCATAGAGATGGGAGGCCCTTTAGGTTAATGTCAGATGAATGCAGTCTGAGCGCACTCTGCGCGCGTGCGTAACGGACAGACGTACTGACGGAAGATACTGCAGACACCACACGGTCCGTTTTTCTTGACGGACGTAGAAAAAAAAAGGGAATTATGGGAAATAAAAATAATATGAAAAATGCTAAAAATTTGAAAAAGATATGAAAAGCCATTGTGTGCGTCAAGGTGCTGGACGTCGCAAATGCGCTGCGTCTGACATCTCATCACTCACACAGAAAGCTACACAGACGTGGCGCACTCTGCGCGTCCATCTAGCGGTTTTACGTTCTTGCCTAACTTGTGTCCGTTTTCCACGTGCGTTGTGCGTGCGCAGTTCGGTGCGGACGCGCTTCGTGTGTGTGTCTCTATTGCTCATGATCCTATGCTACGACGGACGTTAAACTGTGCGGCGACACGGACGTGATCACTGCGTTCGTCTGACACTGGCCTTAAATATCAGTAACTGAGAGAGCTCTGAGCCCTGTCACGGGTTTTTGTAAACACCTCAGCACATACCTGTAGTTCTTTTATCCCTGGCTGAGTATTCGTGGTTCTGCTTTTGTCCCTGTTTAGATTATACGGATTCTGTGTTCTGACCCTGGCTTTAGGATCTGGACTTTGGATTTGCTCTATTCTCCCTGTGGTTCCAGTACTTCTTAGTATTGTCATTATACTCATTCTTTATTCAGAAATCTACTGGCCGTTCTAAGGACCAGTCTGTCAGATTAGGGGTTTCATCGCTTAACTGGGTTTTGTCTGCGTGCTGGGTTATACACCATCTGTGACATTACGACAGGGCCATGGAACCTGTAGACCATGCCCAGCAGTTTACTGCCAGTGATGAGCCGAACACCCCTGTATTCGGTTCGTATCCGAACAGCCGAACGGCCGAAATGTTCGAATACGAACTCGAACACAATGTAAACCAATGGGGGCCGAACACGCAAAATGTGTTCACAGTTCTCCTAAATGTACTGGCGGCTGTTACTCAATTTTTCCAAAAAAAGAAAATTTATCCAACACCGAAAAAACATTTTTCTTGTATTTCGGTGCATTACGTTTTATAAAAACTATGGATATACAGAAGACAATTAATTTTCTCCCGGCATGGGAAATGAGGTGCGTAATGGCAGTGGTACTACCCATTTTATACTTGAAAAAAGGGCAATGTCTACAGAGCCCCACAGCTGTCATCATGAAAAAAGGAGAAAAAAAAAAATTAACACTTGGGCACAATGTGTTAGAACGTTTTTTTGTTTTTTTTACATAAATAGTTACTAACCCATACAGGGTTATTCAGAGAGAGGTGAAAGCAGGAGAATGACTGGAGAATGGAAAATTCTAGGTCAAAATAGCCAAACCAGAAAAATTCGCCCATTTAAATCACTTTCCAAATTGGCTATTTTGACCTAGAATTTTCCATTCTCCAGTCATTCTCCTGCTTTTCACCTTTGTCTGAATAACCCTGATAGAATTTATAACCACAAAGATTTGGATGATAAAATGTGAACAAATCAATTAGCACACTGCAAGTGATTGAAATCAGAATGGAAATTTACATTTTTTTACCTTTTTTTTGTTATAGCGCTCTGATGGGTCATGACATATACACATAAAAATTATATTAACCCCTTCTCTGCTGAGCCATTTCACACCTCTGTGCTGAGCTAATTTTTACGGCTTTTGCTTATCATGTATAAACGCGATTTGAAGTCACATTTTATTACATGACCCAGACATATTATATATCGTTCTTTCCGACAGACTTGGCAAATTCATAATATATCATTATTATATGTATACGATGTGATGGGACCTTCTCTTCCGTCTGTCCTGGCTCTCCAGACACCCCTTCGTTGCGGTCAGCCCAGCTACTGGAGCGCTGTCCTCAGCGCCTCGAGCAGCATGACCCGCCTGCTTCTGATTCTCTGCCCTGGAGCCGTTAGGAATTTCCAGAGGGCTGCTCTGTGCCTTCTGAGGGTGATAGTGGGTACCCTGAATGAGACACCAGACGAGCTGTATGTTCTCTGACTTTTAATGAACAATAACGCCACCATTTATGCTGAAATCCAACAGTCATAATTTACATAAATGACGCACCTCGTCCTACCAATATGCTAATTGCATGTCAGATAGGTATTTACAATAAACATTCTTTACATTCTTTAGCCTTTAGCTCACACAACATTCGCATAACCTATTGTTCTAACACATCAGATTAAAGACAAACACTATCACAGATTTCTTGAATTAAACATGCAGCCAGATAAGGGTAAAAGCCCTGTTGCATAATTGACACAGCAGTAAAGCTTGTTTACTGGCTATACAAAAACACATTTACCTACAGGAATATAAGGAAATTTAAAACTAAAGTTACACCATTTTACACTAAACTAATTTAAACTAAAACCAAACGATGTAAAATATATTTAAAAACACACGATATAAATTGAACATAAAGTCTCTTGGGGTTTGAAGCATGGAGCGTTACATCAGCTCCATGACATATGTCCATACAATTCAATACGCACAACTGAAAGATAAAGAGTAAAAATGGTCTTTAAACTTGTCCAGTTTGGGTTCCGCGGCTCGCTGAAGCGAGCCCGATGTCAGCTCCGTGACATACATCATGTCCTGTCTGTATATTATAACAAAATATGCAATAAAATTCGAATTTTCAATAATCTACAACGTGTAAAGTGTTTTTTTTTCACATTTTATCATGCGAGCGTTTGCGGTTCTATTTTCTTTGAGTTGCGCTTGTTAAAAAAATTTGAAATGGGGACTCGTTACATTTTTTGGGGGGAAATTACGGGATTTTTAACAACCACACCCCATAGAAAAATTGTTGGTGCAGCATCATTGTTCACATTATAATTGAACTGGGAACAATATTGCTGCATTAATAAAACAAAAAAAACTGTTTATTTTTTTTATTATTATTTTTTATTATTATTTTTTATTATTATTTTATTATTATTATTTTTTTATTTATTTTTTTGTCTTTACTTTTAACATGGTCATGTTTGGTTGTCATTGCAAAGGCCATGCTCTGCCAAACATTAACCCCTAGCTAGGATCAGGAGATAGGGGGTTCATTGGAACCCCCTATCTCCACCATTGGTGGCAGCTATGGGTTAACTCCAGAACTGACGCTATGCACGATGATGTCAGTCGTCTGGGGGAGATCCCGGAAGCTTGGCCGACATCTGAGATGTTGGCCAGCTCTGGGAATGAACCGCGATACGGCGCCTGTTGGTGCCGACTGCCGAATCGCAATCCAGCCCCCAAGGGGTTAAACCATCCACGTGCCCCTTACGGAAGGGGAGGGAGATAGGTCCAAAGGACCCCCTCCCCTTCAGGCACCTTCCCCGCAATGGCACCGCGCAATGTCATCTATTAGTGCCCGCCGCGGTCCCGGATGCAGGACTGACATCAAGGATGTCAGTCCGCACCGGGGGCACAGCGATCGGCCGGAATCCGAGCTGAGCGCGTCCTCCACACCACTGCTTCCTGCGCAGTGAAGTGGTTAAGAAGTCTCTGAGAACACGTTGCTCTGGACTGCTCCATGATTGGGCCGGCCCTGGTCACAATGGTGGGTAGTTACATTGTAGCACAAAGCGGCAGAATGAGTTATACAGTGTAGTAAGTTTATGAAGGTGTGTTTGCAGGGCAGCTGCATACACTACATCTCTGTTTTCAATAGCCGGCATAAGCATTTGTTGTACAATTTGCTTTCTTACTGCGGGGCTCCGGCAGGATTTGTTTCTGTACAGGGCACCTATTTTGGGGTAAAGTTTAGATAGGTTTAGATTAGGGTCTAACCACATACCTAGATATTTGAGAGAAGTGACTGTGGTCAGCGTGCCATTTGATTTTGTCCTGACACATAGATGGGGAGTTTGCAATTTATGTAGTTTAGGTGCTGCTCCAAAGAGCAATAATTGACATGTCCTTAAACCCCTCCTTGGCACTTATACCTCACTTCCTTCACAATGTAGATGTCAGGTTATTGACACTGAGGGATGTCCTAGACCTAGAGTCTGACATGGGAGGTTCAGAGCATTGAACAATTTCAATAAACTGGGGGATTTTCCTAGATCTCATTTTCACACCCACTAACATGGAATCTGACTATGCCCAGGGGTATAATTGACATAATTCTTTGGAGTTATTTGTCGCCTTCCAAATATTTTCCAAGTTGCCTTAGTTCTGCTTGATCCCCTTGTTTTACCAATACGTTCCAGCTTTTTAAGTTTAGAACTGCCAGTCTTTCTTCTCATATGATCTTCCCAGTTTGTATGACTCCTTGAAGAAAGTTGATACAATTCTAAGAAGGCCAAATAGACTGACTGCTGGAACACATACAGTACTTCCACCTCCAATAACCAAGTTGAGAACATGTGCATGACACAATTTGTGAATATGTGTAGGGCGAACTTCCTTCGTTCGTATCACAGAGCCCCACAGCAATGAAATGCACAGTAACGGGCGGAGTGTATGAGCGTATCACAGAGGTCCACATACCCCGACCCAATGTCACACACATCCACTCCACACACATAAATCCACAAACACACACACACACACAAATTCACACAAATCCACACACACAAATCCACACACACACACACATCCACACCCACACCCACAAATCCACACACACACAAATCCACACACTTAAACTTACCCTCACAGCCCTGTTTAAGGCCTTGCTGAAAAGCTTGTTAGGGGCCTGGCTTCGGGCCTGGTCTCCCTGGCTTCGGGCCTGGTCTCCCAGGCTTCGGGCCTGGTCTCCAGGTGCCTGGTCATCTCCCAGGCTTCGGGCCTGGTCTTCAGGTGCCTTGTCGCCTCCCAGGCTTCGGGCCTGGTCTTCAGGTGCCTTGTCGCCTCCCAGGCTTCGGGCCTGGTCATCTCCCAGGCTACGGGCCTGGTCTTCAGGTGCCTGGTTGTCTCCCAGGCTTCGGCCTGGTCGTCTCCCAGGCTTCGGGCCTGGTCTTCAGGTGCCCGGTCTCCTCCTTCAGGCCGTGGGGGGATTTCCTGGTGGTGAAGGGGGCGGGCTGTTGATGTGTAGGGGGTGGGCGCTGTACAGCTGATGTGTAGGGGGCAGGCTCCGAGCAGCTGAGGTGTAGGGGGCGGGTGCCGGCCTGCTGAGTGAGGTGGGTGGCATGCCCTTTTTTTGCTGTGTGCTGTCTGGGCAGGGCCGTGCTGTCTGGGCAGGGGTATTTCATGCCGCGGCCTTTGACAGGGTGGCAAAATGCCGCTCCTGACAAAGAGCCGCCTGCTCCATGGACGGCCCGGCCCTGCCTTTGAGTTTGGCTGCGCCCTAGGTGGTGCTGCGCTCTAGGCGGCCGCCTAGCGGCAGCGCCAGCCCTGTCTGTTGATTAATTAATAAATGAATTGCTGATTGCTTAGGCAATACACCAAAATATTCTTTTTTTTTCTCTTTTTTTTCTAACGCAGCACTACTATTCAGTTTACAAATATAAAGTGAACAGTGATACTGCGCTAACTCACCTAGTCCTTTCTCACACTGCCAACAAGTGTGGAGCTGATCATGCAATACATTGTTTCATCGACAACCTAGACCATGGCACTGCAGTGAGAAGTGACAGGGGACTTTGGAACCTGCATCAGTCTGAATTGTACACTGCACAAGGTTAAGTGAAGTGTTATTGGAAAGGTCAGTCTGACAATGATACAAAACATGACCATGTAATGTGTAGTTAAAAAAGAAAAAAGTAAATGTAAACTTTATTTTCTGTTCTACAGCGGAGGCAATATACGCTTTTACATATAAAACAAACAATGCCACTGCACTAATTCCACAAAGGGTGCTGTCCCACCCATCCACCTCCCCACCCAGGCCTGGTCCCTAATTTCAGCGGTTTTCACTTTTTTAATTACTTTTGCTAAGTCCAAGCTTCTGATCCTTCCCATGCAAGCCCTTCTATATTCTTTCTGGCCACCAGCTTCACCTTCCCACTGCTCCAATTTGTTTCACTTGCCCCAGTCCCTTAGATTGTAAGCTCACGGGATGTCTGGATGAGCACCTGGTTAAAGTGCTGTATTACCTGGACAGTTATCCTATGGGCAGGTTTATCTTTTCCTCATGTATCATGCACGTGTGCTGTTTTGTACTCTCTCTTTTGTAAAGTTCTACGGAATATGCTAGCGATATATAAATGCCTGTAACTAACAGATTATGGCCCTTCTTTTGATTTGAGAACAGAAATAAACTGGTTCAGTTTTTTTTTTCTTTATTGGCCCCAAAACCAAAATTTAAAAAGTCATTCTGACATGTTTCTTTTCCTTTGGCTCTGAGGGTGGGGGGGGGGGGTAGGGGACTCCACAGTTCTGTGCCTACAGGCTCCTGAGATGCAAATCCGGCCCTGAATGGAACAATGTAAACTTTTTTTCCATTCAAGGAAACCCATCTTCTGTGAACATTAGACCCTAATATGCCTTTACAGTAGTAAACAACGTTATTGTTAAAAGATATGTTGTCTATGGGCTGGTGAGGATTAGGGAAAGGCCGAACACCCCCGTGTTTGGTTCTCATTCGAACTCGAACAATTTCAAAAGTTTGAGTTCGAACGCGAACACGAACCGAACTCAATGCAAGTCAATGGGACTCAAAAGTTTGATTTTTAAAGTGCCCTGCAAGAGGGCATATATGCAAGATATTTGCCATAAAAGGTGTATGGGGGTCTGGGTAGTGCCCTGGGGACAGGAAACAAGGACAAAAAGTTTTAAAAAAAAGTTTTTAAAGGACAGTGAGTTTTCCATGAAATAAGAGTTAAAAATAAAAACAAAAAATTCCTTCAAATATCGTGCCTAGAAGGTCCCCATAATCTGCCCGTGAAGTGGCGGATTTGTAGGATGTATAGAAACATTTTAAAACAAAAAAATGACGTTTCAAATGACGGTAAACGGTATTTCTTTAATCTATTTATAAACAACTGCTTGGGGCGGCAGCCTGTATGAAAAGACATTTTAGGACGCATAGAACAAGTTTAGTGACTTTTTGGCTAAATTAAGGTGAAACTTATGCAGGCTTTGGATGAAAGATTAGAACAATTCCCAGATATTTTGTAGAAATGAGACCCTTACAATTGCTGCTGGCAGTGAGAATACAAAGATTAGAACAATTCCAGATATTTTGTAGAAATGAGACCCCCAAAATAGTTGGTGGCAGTGAGAACACAAAGATTAGAACAATTCCCAGATATTTTGTATAAATGAGACCCCCCCCCCCAATAGCATTGCCAATGCTGGCAGACTGGCAGTGAGAACACACACTAACACAACAATCTCCTCTCAAAAAACACGTGCTGAAGACTGTGTTAAGCCTTATATAGTGGGCTGCGGGACTTAGCTCTATGAGCCCATGATTGGGCAAAATTTGCCCAATCAGGACTCTGAGCCATGATTGGCATAGTCTTGCACCTGTCTTGCACCTAAATTGTGGTCAGGTGCTGGCTGTAGTCAATTACAAGCTTCAGGCCAGTGGAAAAGTGCATTGTGGTCCATCGTGGTGCATTGTGGGCGAACATGCTGCGAATACACGGAAATGATCGAAGTTTGCGAACATACGAACTGGCGATGTTCGAATCAAACTCTGAACACATCGAACCGAACAGCTCATCCCTAGTCAGGATGGAGGTCCCAAAACATTTCCAAGTAATGCCAGCTTTGTGCAACGTCTTGTCCATAGTGAAAGTAGTCTTCTGTTAATGGTGTTCTTTCCAGTCCAGATTGCATTTTGGCAGGCAGAGTTTCAAGAGTATCTTCTTCGTTTGGTAGACACATTTCAACACTAGATCCTTCTTCAAGATCTAGAATGCCTTCTTCTGAAACTGATGCCATTGGTTAAGCAGTGATCTCAACAGGAGCATCTTCCTTTTGTGGAACTTCAGATTTATTTGGCAAAACTATCAATTTTGCTAGTAGATGCCTCATTTTCTCTGCTTAACTTTCTTTTCATGGCAACACTTTGTGCTTATAAGTTCCAGACATTGACTATTTTTGAACCTGGTAATAAAATAACGGTATAATCAATTTGGGTGCACTTCAGGTGATTTTTTTTTCATTTCTCCAAAGCAAATAAACCCTTGATTTGTGACCAAAAAGACAGGACTGGTTTAACAAAGGGCTACAGGAACTTCAGCTCCAAGCCAATACCCCAAAATAGGCCCAATTGAAACTTGCCTATTTCAATACCAAGTGAATTCAACACGACGTTGTCACGGTGGCAGTACCACCAGGCACGCACCACCCTATACTTGCCCTCCGATCCTTGGAAGTGGTCGGTCTGTATATATATCCCTATGAATATAACTCGCAGGAAGGTGAGGCCTTGGTTCCTGAGAGAAGCCCCTATATGCAGAGATGCAGGGTAAACTGCAAGGACAGGTGAAAGCAAAGGGTTAACAAAAGACCTCTGTACGGCAATACCAAAGATTCCCTGCACTGAAAGACCGGTCTTTAGGATAGCCGGATCTAATCTAAAAGGAAAGTATTACCTTGAAGCCGTACAGAGTCTTTTGTTATATGCAGATGACAGGGTTACCTGGAAACGGTACAGGCAAGGAATATAGCATAGAATAGTCATAGAGGAAAGCCAAAGGTCATAACCAGAGAGAGTACGTCATACAGGATACAGGAATCAGAACCAGAAGGGAAGTCAGCCAAGCCAAAATCAGTAACCGGGGAATCTGAATGGAACATAAACAGCAAAACAAAATACAGCAATAGACAGAACAAAATACACAGAAGGAACTGACATAAACTGGAACAGAAATAAGAGGCAATAACTGAACCAGGATAAACAAACGGAGGATATCAGGAACACAGCAAGGAGCTTTCAGGACACAGGATGCAAGGAGACCAGGCAAAGGAAAATGACCCAGCCATGTCTTATGGGTACATAGCTCTAATATAGGCAGGGGAATCAGGGCAAGGATCAACAGGTGAGCAGCACACAGAACACCAATTAACCCCTGGGAGGCCACCCAGGAATTGGCAGCAACAGAAACACAAGGGAAAAAACATATATACAAATACAGAGGGCAGGAAGACAGATTTTCCAGCACAGAACGTGACAGTATCCCCTCCTCCATGGGTGACCCCAGGGCACCCAAAACATAAAACATGACAGACCGTGATCTGGTTTCCTGCTTCTAGCACCAGTCACCAAAATCCATTAAGGACCCACTCAGTGTCGTCTTCCTCCTCCTCAAAACACATGAGCGCATTAGGGTCTTTCCTGATCATGGCCCAGTGTGCCTCACAGAACAACATCCCGCATGGGGATCGTATATAACCCTCGGGTACAGGGCTAGAATTAGGGATGTGGGTACCAGTCAGGCCACTACCCTGCTGGATCTCCTCACGATAGGCACAGAATACGGCATCAGACCCATCCTGGAGCGTGGTATTCTTGGAACCAGATTGACTAGTGTTGGTCAGCTTCCCCGTCTCCTCCTGGATCGAGACTTGGAAGGGGTGACCACCATACCTGACATGGCAACAGTGGGAGTAGGCTCGCCTACCTGTGCCTTACCATGAGGTTTGGAAACCCCGGACTCTCTGTGGGGCATGGGCACAATGGTGTTGCAATGTAGCTCTGGCACTGCTGACACACAGTTTGCCATGGATCTGACTGGCAGCTTACCAGAATCAGACATCACTGTTACCACTGGCTTCGTGCCAGGATCAGGCAACATTGGTAGCGCATTGCCAGACGGAGACAGGACTGGCTGCGCATTGCCAGACGGAGACAGGACTGGCTGCGCATTGCCAGACGGAGACGAGACAGGACTGGCTTCTCATTGCCAGACGGAGACAGGACTGGCTTCTCATTGCCAGACGGAGACAGGACTGGCTTCTCATTGCCAGACGGAGACAGGACTGGCTTCTCATTGCCAGACGGAGACAGGACTGGCTTCTCATTGCCAGACGGAGACAGGACTGGCTTCTCATTGCCAGACGGAGACAGGACTGGCTTCTCATTGCCAGACGGAGACAGGACTGGCTTCTCATTGCCAGACGGAGACAGGACTGGCTTCTCATTGCCAGACGGAGACAGGACTGGCTTCTCATTGCCAGACGGAGACAGGACTGGCTTCTCATTGCCAGACGGAGACAGGACTGGCTTCTCATTGCCAGACGGAGACAGGACTGGCTTCTCATTGCCAGACGGAGACAGGACTGGCTTCTCATTGCCAGACGGAGACAGGACTGGCTTCTCATTGCCAGACGGAGACAGGACTGGCTTCTCATTGCCAGACGGAAACAGGACTGGCTGCGCATTGCCAGACGGAACTGGCTTACCGCCAATTGGCACTGGGGTTGCGGCTCTACATGTAATACAACCAGTAACCATACATAGGGACTGTCTTTTGGCTGCCAGTCGCTGCTCAGAACCAGCCAGTTGTGTCTTTAAAACCTTACAGCCATCAGAGGTATCTACAGAAGTCTGAGGTTTATTATCGGATGCCTCTTTCTCAGACCTGGATTTCTCAGGAGGTCTGAACTCAAAGTGGGGTCTGGTGCCATCTGACTCCCCGCAGGGTCTGGCACCATCAGATCCCCTACGTGGTCTGGCACTATCCGACTCCCAGCTAGGTCTGGCGCCAGTGGATCTCATGCGTGGTCTAGCTTTAGCGATCTTACTGTGGGACATGGGCACAGTTGGCACTCGGCCAGTATCAGGACGCACAGACTCACCGCAAGTCTTGAGACGCACCGGCACTCCAGCCCCAGGACGCACCGGCACTCCAGCCCCAGGATGCACCGGCTTGAGGGGACAGCCAGACAAAAAGTGCAACGAACTGGCACAATAAAAACAGAGATTGTACTCACGTCTTCTGTTCTTTTCATCAGGAGAAAGCGGACCACGAACTCTGCTTTCAAATGAAACCTGATTGCCAGAATCTAGACACAGGCTCAGTAACCCTTTGAGGTGAACCACAAATTCCTCAAACATGTGCAATAAGGTTTCCAACACGGTACACATCTCTGCGGGCTTATGTAATGGCTGGGTCATTATGTCACGGTGGCAGTACCACCAGGCACGCACCACCCTATACTTGCCCTCCGATCCTTGGAAGTGGTCGGTCTGTATATATATCCCTATGAATAGAACTCGCAGGAAGGTGAGGCCTTGGTTCCTGAGAGAAGCCCCTATATGCAGAGATGCAGGGTAAACTGCAAGGACAGGTGAAAGCAAAGGGTTAACAAAAGACCTCTGTACGGCAATACCAAAGATTCCCTGCACTGAAAGACCGGTCTTTAGGATAGCCGGATCTAATCTAAAGGAAAGTATTACCTTGAAGCCGTACAGAGTCTTTTGTTATATGCAGATGACAGGGTTACCTGGAAACGGTACAGGCAAGGAATATAGCATAGAATAGTCATAGAGGAAAGCCAAAGGTCATAACCAGAGAGAGTACGTCATACAGGATACAGGAATCAGAACCAGAAGGGAAGTCAGCCAAGCCAAAATCAGTAACCGGGGAATCTGAATGGAACATAAACAGCAAAACAAAATACAGCAATAGACAGAACAAAATACACAGAAGGAACTGACATAAACTGGAACAGAAATAAGAGGCAATAACTGAACCAGGATAAACAAACGGAGGATATCAGGAACACAGCAAGGAGCTTTCAGGACACAGGATGCAAGGAGACCAGGCAAAGGAAAATGACCCAGCCATGTCTTATGGGTACATAGCTCTAATATAGGCAGGGGAATCAGGGCAAGGATCAACAGGTGAGCAGCACACAGAACACCAATTAACCCCTGGGAGGCCACCCAGGAATTGGCAGCAACAAAAACACAAGGGAAAAAACATATATACAAATACAGAGGGCAGGAAGACAGATTTTCCAGCACAGAACGTGACAGACGTGCTTAAGAGGGATGGGTAGAGGCGCAATGAGGTGGGAAGAATGTGGCAAATGTAAGATCCAGATGAGAACGGGGCAGAAGATCAATGCAATATTTGACTATATTCACCACTTATTCATAATAATAGAGCACTACAGTAATGTGACTTACAGTGGCAAGAAAAAGTATGTGAACCCTTTGGGATTATGTGGAGTTTTGCATGAATTGGTCATAAAATGTGCTCTGATCTTCATCTAAGTCAGAACAATTTGAAAAACACAGTCTGCTTAAAATAATACAACGCAAACATTATATGTTTTCATGTGCCAGAGATTTCTGTAAGTCTTTAGCTGACACTCTAGGATTCTTCTTTACCTCATTAAGCATTCTGCGCTGTGCTCCTGCAGTCATTTTTACAGGACGACCACGCCTAGGGAGAGTAGCAACAGTGCTGAACTTTCTCCATTTGTAGAAAGTCTGTCTTACTGTGGACACCTGAACATCAAGGCTTTTGGAGATACTTTTGTAACCCTTTCCAGCTTCATGTAAGTGGCGATGCTGGCCACAGCCTAATGGTCACCGGCGATGGGGAGATAGAGGGATCCAAAGGATCCCCCCTCCCCTTCAGGCACTTCCCCTGCACCGGCGGGGGGGGGGGACACCTGAAACTGACGTCATCGCGTCACCGGCGCGATGACGTCAGTGCGCCGGGAGGAGGGATACACGCCGATCTGACTCCACAGGAGTCAAAGCAGCGTGGGAGCGACCGGAGGTGGTGATTATGGCGGAGGGGGCTGCAAACGCCGAGGATGTACAATTACGTCCTGCGGCGTTAAAGCCTGCCTAATGCAGGACGTAATTGTACGTCTTGCGGCGTTAAGGGGTTAAAGAGGTATATGATGTTTAACTCCTGAGGAGTATTTGTGAACAACATAATGAAGCCCAGGAGATTTTCGTCTCCAACACACTGGTCAGCTGTAAGTCATTAGCAGCAGTAAAAGCAATCACTGCCTGCTCTTTAGTCTAGGAGAGGTGCCTGTGTGGAGAGGAAGCAGCTTGTTTGGTTTCAAGCAGAAACCTGAATACTGAAAACAATAACGTTTCTAAGGCTGGTGAAACCTGTGTTTAGTTCAGTTTAAAACCCTGATCGTAAGGGATCTCTTAGTGAGTCAGAGCTCAAATGAGCCAGGATTTTGTTTGTAGGGATGTCTTTTTGTTTATTTTCTATGCCAATACTGCTGCTTGCTGAAGCTGTCAATACCATAAAGTACAGAACTTGTTTATGCAACCCCAGAGGACTGTGCTCTACTTAGGACATAATACCCAGGGCAGGTACAAGGATATATATATATATATATATATATTATATTTATTTGTTAGTATTTGACACGATTCGCTTATTTTCTGCCTTAAAGGAATTAATCCTGTTTAGTCATCAGCCTTAAGAAGCCACTGACTTGTGATATAAATTAATTCATATTCATTTTTACCAAGTCATGCAATTTAGATTTCTGTATTCTTTTTTTCCGTCATGTAAGGAGTGATGCAGCAAAACGCTAGCTAGCGGAGATAAATGAAGACAACAGACACAGAGTTCATTCTTTAAATATTTTGTATTCCTTTGTTGTTAGGTCAGTTCTTTTATAGAAGATTAAGACATACAGAAAATCTCAGATTTACAAGCCAATAGAAGAATCTTAACGTCAGATAATTAGCATGGTTAACATTTAACTTTTAGGGTTAGACAAAGACCTTCTTTATGCCCATAATCGCATGTTATGATCATAGAAAGGGTAGGGGGAAGGAGGGGACTAAGTCATTTCATCCCACGTTCCGGAGACTTTCTACAGCAAGTAGTGTACAGTTACATTTAGTTAAGGAGAGGGGGTTATTAACTAAGTGGTATATTTCAATAACCTTTTATATGTATAGAAGGGGAAATTATTATTTATCAATTTGTTATTTTCCTGGTTCCCTGGATGAAGTGGTGTAATGATCATGAATGATTTCTGCCATAAAATATCATATTTTAATATTAACTGATTGACATACCAAAGAAGGACCACTAGGGGCAATGTGCAGGCTGTTTGCCCTGTGTGGCATTCTGTGATGTCATTAAGGCAGCCTACTTTAGAGAGTTTTACCTATTGGTAGAGAGGTTTGTCTATTGGTTACTCCCACTGGGAATAAAAGGGACTTGCACCAAGAGTTAAGTCTCTCTTAAACTAGTTCCCTGGAGATGCTGACCATGCTGGCCAAAAGCTGGGGCCTAGTAAGCATGCTTTCATTGCTGTATTGTTCGTTTAATGTACTGTGTAATATGACAATTACTATTCCATAACTGTGTGTATATGTTAGGTTTTTGTAGTTACTGTAAAGCAAATGATAAAACCTGTTTAATATAGATTGCCAAGTAAATTGTCAATTCATATTGCACCGGTTTCTGTGTGTTTTTCTTATATATATTTGACCATAATACCCACAAGAAATAAATATTATTGTTGAAACTTAGGGCCTTAATTATTGCATATTAATTCAATAATTAATAAATGCCCAAAACGAAACAGGTGGGAATATCTAGTAGTTTGTCCTCTGTTCTGGAGGAGAGAAGATTGAGATAATCTTAAAAGGGTGATGGAATGTGACATGAAACAAGCAGAAACTGTGAGGTATTCACCTAAATTAGTAGTGATCACCTTTATTTAGCAAGACTTTTTCAAGAAAAACATGATTCAGTTTTGAAAACAGATGAAATGTAATATTGGACTGTATCCTATATATAATATTTAACATTAGTTAAATGATTGGCTTTCACAGCTTACTATGCATTTCTAGCACCAGTAACTCCCTGCACCAATGGAAAGGAGTGAATCCATCAAACAAGCCAGTCAGCCCATCGCGTAGACTCTCGTCAGCATATAAGCAGCAGATAATGCTGCCCCCAGTGGGCAGAGCCTTCACAGCCTCTTTTATTTGCAGCAAAACATGCTTGCACACGACAGGTCAGTTCCATACATATCAATATCCAAGCAGTGCTTCCCATTATCCACTGACTTCAGGAACACAGGTGTTCCAAGGCTGACAAACCCCTTAAAAGTTGAGGTTGATGGGCCGGTTCCAGAAACAGAAATAATATCACTCTTCCCCGTGACACCTGATGAGCCACTTGACTCATTGACCCTGCGCATGGCATCACAGGGGTATGAACAGAGCCACTTAACCCCCCCGCGCTGCAGTAAATCGAGGTTGGCCTTACATGTGGTAATCGGCAGCCAGGATTGGATGAGGAATCTTTCAGGAACAAGGTCTTCTTCTTTTAGAGATCCGGAAAATAAACCGTGCACCTCTGAATAATCCATAAAGACAGGGGGAAGAGATTCCTTACACGCAATGGGGATCCGTGACTCCAAAATCCGGAACGCTTCCTCCAACTCCTTAGCCGATAGAAATACTGAAACCACAGCCTGATGATGGAATAAAAAGAAATCAGAGATCAGAGGAGATGGTCACAAGTCGAACTGGGTGCTCACATGGCTAATCGTACTCTGGTTTGTCAGCTCTAAATGTTTAGTTTTGAAACCCAATGAAAACTAAACCAATGAAATTAAATCACAATCTGTAAAACGACAATAAAAGGTCCATCAAAAAGAATATTGACAATATGATTTAAAAAAAAAACCTGAAAAAAAATTTGCCAAACAAATCCCAAAAAATGTCTAAAAGATCCTAAAAACTATAAATAAAGAGACTTTTTACTGCAGAATAAAATAATAAACGGTTTATTAGATATTAAATCTGTAATATTTTTAACATTGAAGCCTATGGGATTCTCCTGAATAAACCTGCCGAATGAGACCACCGAACAGCATTGTATTTCGGCAACTTTTCCCTGCTGTTTTGTGTTCTCTGAACAGACGAAGCATTGCTTCTCTATGGGGGATTTCACTGCCCTCGAACAGGCACCGTACATGCAGGCAATTCGCCAACATTTCGCCTGCTCTCAGAATAGCCAGATGGCCAGGAAATGTAGCCGTACGCTGAATTTCAGTGTCCCGTTACATTTCGGGGCCAGATCAGCTCTCTTTGAATAACCCTGTATAACTTATCATTTCAAATTAATAGTAGGTGCCATGATGTCACTTTCCACTGGTTTCAACCGCGCTCCCTGGTGGTGGGAGCGATCCAGGCCAGCTTTTCCCTGTCTGGGTCTAGCTATTCCGCAGTGTGCTGCTCCTGGGTTTCGCTGTACTGTTCAGGTCTGGGATCACATGTCCTCATTACCCAGACCTGTCCTCTATTTAAATGCCAGCAGCCAGGGCCGGATTAACATAGGGGCAGATGGAGCAGCAACTCCAGGCCCATGCCTCAGAATAGGCCCGGAGAAAGGATAACTATGTCTGCATTTGGACCCATGTATCTCCAACTCCATAAGAGCTACAGGGTTAAGTGAGGTATAACTGGAAATGCCAGAGCATGGCCTTTCCAATGATACCACACATGACCAGGTTTTAAGTAAAAAAATAAATATATACTTTTTCTTTCCAACAGTAATATTTTTCACTTTTCAATTCTAAAGTGAACAATGATGCTGCACTAACTAACCATCACATTTCTCATGTCACCAACAAGTGTGGAGGTGATGGTACAATCCATTGTTACGAATTGTTACATCAAAAACCTAAACTGCCGCACA
This sequence comes from Leptobrachium leishanense, assembly GCA_009667805.1. Classification (NCBI taxonomy): domain Eukaryota; kingdom Metazoa; phylum Chordata; class Amphibia; order Anura; family Megophryidae; genus Leptobrachium; species Leptobrachium leishanense. Next base: position 13,357 of record RXON01004636.1, on the reverse strand, counting down.
GCAGGGAAGAGCATTGCGGGGAACTTTGGACCGCTGCGTCACTAATCTTTACACCTCACAAGGTTAAGTGAGGCGTCACTGGATAGGCAGAGTCTGGCCTTTGCATTAATACCAAAACTGACCATGTAAAATCTAAAAGAAAAGAAAACAATTTTTTATTTATTTTTAGTTCCAAAGCGATGGCATTGTCCATTTGTCACGTATAAAATGAGCAATACCGCTGCCATTACTCACCTTCTAATTTCCCACGCCGCGAGCAAGGTCACTGTTTATACATAGTCATATTATTCGTAAAAAAAAAATGTTGCAAAACACAAGCAGGGTTATTCAAAGAGATACGAATTGCTTGAGAAAGGTAACCGAATGCTGAAAATCAGCGTTCGGTTACCTTTCCTGGCCATTCGGCTATCCAGAGAGCAGGCAATTCACCAAATCCTGGCGAATTGCCTGCACATACGGTGCCTGTTCGGTGCCTGTTCGAGGGCAGAGAAATCCCCATGAAAAAGCACTGCTTCGGCTATTCAGAGAACACAAACCAGCAGTGAAAGGTTCCCGAAATGCCCTGCCATTCGGTGGTTTAATTCGGCAGGTTTATTCAGGAGAATCCCATAGGCTTCAATGTTAAAAATATTCCCGTTTTAATTCAATATCTAATAAACCGCTCATTATAAAATTCTGCAGTAAAGAGTCTCTTTATCTATAGATTTTTTAGGATATTTTAAGCATTTTTCTGAATTTTTTTTAACCCTTTCGCTGCTGAGGCTTTTCCCGCCCCTGTGCTGAGGTAATTTTTACCGGTTTTGCTCATCATGTTTAAACGTGTTTTGAAGGCTTATTTTAGTATATGACCCAGACATATTATATATCGTTCTTTCCGTCAGACTCGGCAGATTCATAATATGTCATTATTATATGTATATGTCATGACCTGTCTGTATATTATAACAAAAAATGCAATAAAATATGAATTTTCAATAATTTGCAACGTGTAAAGTGTTTTTTTTTCACATTTTAACATGCGAGCAATTGCGTTTATATTTTGTATGGGGTGCGCTTGTTAAAAAAATTAGAGATGGGGTCTCGTTACATTTTTTTTTGGGGAAAATTACACGATTTTTAACAAACGCACCACATACAAAAATCGTTAGTGCAGCATCATTGTTCACATTATAATTGAAATGGGAACAATATTGCTGCATTAACAAACCAAAAAAAGAAAAAAAACTTGTTTATTTTTCTTTTAAATATTTTTTTATTTTTATTTTAAATTTTTATTTTTTTTTACAAACTTTTTTTATACTCATGTTTGGTATCGTTGGAACGGCCATGCTCTGGCCGATCAAACAATACCAAACATTAACCCCTAACTGCCACGGATCGGGAGATAGAGGGTTCATTGGAACCCCCTATCTCCACCATGGTAGCAGTTAGGGGTTAACTCCAGGACTGGCATCATCGTGCTATGCACGATGACGCCAGTCCTCAGGGGGCATTCCCGGAAGCTTGACCGACATCCAAGATGTCGGCCAGCTCCGGGAAAGGATCACGAACCGGCGCTTTTCAGCGCCGATTCGTGATCCGGCCCCCATGGGGTTAATGCCAGGTACCATTTGGAAGGGCAGGCTGTGCCCTTTCAAACGGTGCCTGGGTTAACCCCCGCAACGCCACCGATCAGGAGGGAGAGAGGTCCGAAGGACCTCCCCCCCTCCCTTTCAGGCGCATCCTCCGCACATGCGGGGGGCGCCTGAATTAGGTGTCATCGCGCCCCCGCGATGACACCTAATTACTCCGGCGGCAGTTCCGGATGCTGGGCTGACATCGAGGATGTCAGCCCGCACTGGGGGGGGCCAGCGATCGGCCGGAACCCGGCCGAACGCTGACCCCAAAGAGAGGACGCGCTCAGTGCGTCCACCGCATGGAACGTGACATTATTATTATTATTATTATTATTCTTTATTTATAAAGCGCCAGCATATTCCGCAGCGCTGGACATTCGGTTGGAAGCGCTGAGCACGTCCTTAGCAGCGAAGGGGTTAAAAATCAGATTATTATTTTTTTCCTTATTTTTTTCTGTAACAGCCTCTTTATTATCATTCCCTGGACCTCATGTAAATTTCAGACACTTTCACTCAGTAGTTTCTTTGCAAACAGCGTTTCACTTTCACACATTCATACAAACTGTTTTCCTAATTTATTCACTGCCTCTTCTGCGGTCTCAGCTGCTTCGGCTGTGTGCGATCAGCTCCTGTTCGGGTTTTTCTGTGGTTTTCGGCAGGTTAATCCAGATGTTTTTGAGGGTTTTCGGCGTGCATTCGCTGGGTTTTGCGGTTAGTTTTCGTCAGGTTTGCGGCAGCTTTTCCCTGCAATTCGGGGACCCTGTGGTGCTTGCTGAATACTCCGCAGGGTCACCGAAAAGGGATTGGCAAAACAAACCGAATTGAGGAGAACAAAAAGTCACCGAACGTGCGGTGACTTTTCGAATCTCTTTGAATTACCCTGAAGGGAAATATTTCATTTTTTTCCTAATTTTTTTGGTTAAAATTGTATATTTTCTCAGAAAAATGCAGTAACAGGTTCCCATTTCGCATTTTTTCAACAAGAATGTCCTACAGAATATATAACCACAAAGATTTGGATGATAAAATGAGAAAAAACATTTTTACACTCTTTAAATGATTGAAATCTGAATGAAAAATTAATCACACAGTATCTGCCTGGTTAGATATAACCGTATCTGTACTATTAAATAACAAAAAACATGTTTTCGTTTCATTAAATTACAAAAAAAGCCCACCAAAATCTTCAGCTCCAGGCCCATAGAGATCTTAATCGGAGCCTGCCAGCAGCAAAGAGGCTCATTGCTCTGGCATGTGTTCTCTTCTTGAGAGTTCTTGGTGTGACAGCTGTTCCTGTGAATTCTGTATTTCTGGTTCTTTTGTTGCTGCAAAGCATTCTTGTATGTATTCTGGTATTGACCTTGGCTTGTTTGACTATCCTGTGTGTTTGCTCCCTGTAATCTGTATTACTGATCTGGTGCAAACCTCTGCCTGTCTGACATTTCTTCCTGGTTCTGTATCCTTGGCTTCAGTCCTGACTATTCTTGTTCCTTGTTTCTTGTTTTATGTGTTTTGTTCTCCTTAGTACAGAGGCCAGTATAAGGACCTTTATTTCAATTCAGGGCCTCCTGTGTATTTGTCTTGGTAACCCTCACCCTTCCTGTTCTCCTGACTCTGGTATTCTTTGTGAGGTTTCCATAGATAGAAATCTTCCCAGCATAGGGATTCCTTTAGATTTCTTCTATGCCTCTTGCCCCTCGTGTTACAGTCCTGTTGTGTTCCTGCCTTGAATCTGTATTGTTATATATGCTGCATCCGCCTTTTCATCCAGCAGCTAACCTGCCTCAAAGGCTAGATCCCTCCATGAACCAAGGCTGCATGGCCCAAGCAATGGGTCAGCGTGACACATGAATTCTGGTCGACAGACCCAAGGTCAGAAGTATACACTAATTAAAGTGCAAAACTCATTTGCTGGTTGTCACCCTCTCCTGTCTCCTATGACTCCTATCAGCTCTACACATGACAGATAAGAATCGCCTGGATCTGATTGGACCTCAGACTGCTGTGCCAAAGCAATCACCAAGATGGCACTTACCTGAAGGAAGTATGGCAGTCCTCTATAAAGTGACACTATCTCTTACATAAGCTGTAACTAGATTACTTACAATGCAATTTCAACCACCATATAAAACACATGCTGCTGTTTTGTTTTGTTTTTTGTTTTACCTAATTTTATATTAAATTCCTTATCTCTTTTTCCACTTTGTGGATTTTTCCCATGATGTAACATTTTTAAAATCCGTACAAAAGTTTTTACTTTGCTGGCTGTGCATTAACAGTTAATGAGAAGGAGGAAATGGTTTGATAAGGTGGCAGGAGGTCTATTGTCCTGCCTTGCTACCTAAGATAAGAGCTGGCAGCTGAATGAGAGCTTAAAAGACTTCTTATCTAACCCCTGGCGATGTCCTTTGAATACATCCCACACAATACAATGATGTGAGTCGGTGACTGACCCATTCATACCATTCTATGGCCAAAGCCACACAGTAAGGAGCAAGTGATGGGAAGATACTGGGGAGGGGGGACATTTTACAACACAATATATCACACAATGGATGCACCCAGTGACACATAGAGGAAAATATTTCCTTAACTAAACAGCAACTATCAGCAACTTCCAATAAACACAATAGGGACATTTCATTTTTTGGTGGTACCGGCCCTTTACTGTTTCATTTTGTCGCATTACTATCAAAGAAATTAAAACAAAAATTTAGAAATGAATGGGATAGAAGTGTTAACGGCAGAAATGTTATTTTTTTTATTTTTTAGAAAGAAGGTCGAGACATAAAAATGCATTGAGTTCACCTTGCAGTGTATAATTCGATGACTGATCATCATGTTGGCAGGTGGATTTTCCATGGTAGTCAAATGGATTCTGGTGACATTTGGGAAGTCCGAACGCAAGTTATCAATGTAAATTTGTGGATTATCCTAGCCACCCCAGAATGTCTCATCCAAGGGGCAACACGGATAGCCTGTAATACAGCCGTCTCACCATCATCGACCAACAAGAATGACCCAAAAGCGACCTGAAAATAAGACCATGACCATCACAAGATACTCCTTTTACCAGCCATAATAATGTACTTTGTATCACATATTGAACCCGTACCAGTGATCAGAAGTAGTTTTGTACTTGGCTCTACTCACCACTTTCCCTCTGATTTGGCAACGAACATTTTTCTCTGAGGGTCTTTCAGCCATGCGTGGTAAGTATATTGCAAGTAGTCAACCCCCACATAGAGTCCATCAGAAATTGCAACGACCCCTTCATAGTCTTCAGCAGTGGCCGGAAGCAGCTGTAACTCAGGGGTTAAGGCAGCAGTCATTGTAGGAAGGGAATGGTTTGGTTTGCAATCAGGTGGAGCTGCTACCACAAAATAACCTTTTGGAGAGCAGAGAACCATCCACTGGCTTGAAGGACTGTTCCAAAATCTCATTCATAACAAATAAGTACAGAGCTCCTGCCAATACACAGGCATCAGGACACGTGACTCTCCCTAAAACACCTGCCACAACGGTTTAACCGTATTCAAAATTCACGTGAATGATTATGCACTCGCATGTTTTAACCAATTCAGGGTCAGGTGGCTGCTCCGGGATTGAGCGTGAGAAAGGCTGCAGCATCTGCTGGAACATTGCTGCTAGTCCGATTAAACTGGTATTTTGACAGATTGGGGTGTGCTGGTTCATCTATGATTTAGGCTGGTGTCTAAGCGCACTGATCACGTCCGTGTTACCGCACATAAGTACATCCGTGATAGCACACACTTGTGTTAAATGGAGCCCCACACACGAAGTACGTCCGCACAGAAGTGCGGGGGCTGACGGACGCGGCAAACGGACGCAGGTTAGACAAGAACGTAATACTGCTGGAACGGACGTGCGGAGTGCGCCACGTCCACAACGTCCGCATAGCTTTGTGTGTGAGTGATGGAACGTGGTCAGACGGACTGCATTTATACGTCCAGCATTTTTGACGAACAGAATGTTTTTTTCATTTTAATTTATTTTCCCTCCTACATCCGTCAAAAATAGCGTCAGTCACAAAAACGGACTGTGTGGCCGCTACTGCGTCTTCCGTCAAAAGGTGCGTCCGTACTGCACGGGCGCACAGTCCGTAGAAAACCCGCTCGTCTGACCCTAGCCTTAACCCTGTGAAACGTGGTTTTTCACTGTGCGGTGGCAGGGCCTGATTAAGATCTCTATGGGCCTGGAGCTGAAGATTTTGGTGGCTTCTTTTGGGATTTAGTGAAATGTGAACATATTTTAGGTTATTTAATCGTGCAGATACGGATATATCTAACCAGATACTGTGCGAGGATATTTTCATTCAGATTTCAATCATTCACAGAATGTAAAAAAATTTTTTTTCTCATTATAGCATCTAAACCTTTTGTGGTTATATATGCTATAGGGAATTCTTGTTTAAAAAAAAATTGAAATGGGAACCTGTTACTTCATTTTTCTGAGAAAATATAAAATTTTAACAAACAAATGAAATATTTCCCTTGTGTTTTGAAGGATGGTGTTTTATGAATAATATGACTATCAGGGCTATTCAGAGAGATCTGAAATGTCGCCGAACTGTAACCGGACACTGAAATTCAGCATACAGGGACATTTCGGGGCATTCGGCTATTCAGAAAGCAGGCAGTTCGCCAAATTTTGGCGAATTGCCTGCACGTACGATGCCTGTTCGACGGCAGTGAAATCCCCCATAGACATGCAATGGTTCGTCTATTCAGAGACACCGAACGGCAGAGAAAAGTTGCCGAATTGCCCTGCTGTTCGGTGTTTTCAGGCTAGGGTCAGATGAGCGCATTTTGTACGGACTGTGCGTCCGTGCAGTACGGACGTTCTTACTGACTGACAACAAGGTAGTGGCCACACAGTCTGTTTTTTCACTGATGTATTTTTTGACTGATGTAGCAGGGAAAATAAATTACAATGAAAAAACATTCCCATTCCAAGAGCTATACTCCAAAGTTGGTGCTAATTTAACCAGAGCTGTTATAAAATTAACAACTCCATAGACTATGGGCACTTTTACATTCTTAGCGCTACCATTTAGGCTAGGGTCAGACGAACGCATTTTTCGCGTTGTCTGTGAAAAAGTGCGTTCGAACGAATGGACGCATTCTTTCACGGAATACGCGATAGCGGTCATACGATGCGCCCTTCGTCCGTGATTTTGTACGGATCATCAATAAAACACTTTTTGTGTCTGGACGTTATGTTGGCCGGACATTAGCAGCGTCTGACGTCTCCCAGTCACGCACACACGCTGCTAGCGGACGCAGCGCACTCTGTACGTCAGTACTAGAGGTTTGACGTTCTAGAAAAAATGCGTTCGTTTGCCACTTGCGTTGCGCGGATGAGCGTACGTGCGGTCGTACTTCGTGTGTTCCCCGGCATTGGACGTCATTTGCTGCTAGCACGGCCGTGATTTCGTGCATCTAAACGCACGTTACAACTGCTTTCGTCTGACCTTAGCCTTAGGGATGTGCATTTCAGGTTTTGGAATTTCGGAATTTTCATGAAATTTCCCAATTCGTGCATTCGGATTCGGACGATTTTCCGAACATTTTCAGATCCGAAAACGGCAGATCCGAACAAATTTCCGAACCAAAACGAAAACTTTTCGGAGTTTTCGAATGGACTAGAAATGTGTAAAATTGAAAATTATTTTCGTTCCATTCCTGATTTCGGTTCCATTTCAGTAATTTCGATAACGTATTTTTCGGTTATATCGCTGATTCTGTAATTTTGGATCATTCCCATCTCAATGTATCCTTCCTGGAAAACCAGAGAAATCTCAATGTATCCTTCTTGTGAACCCAGAAAAATCTCAATGTATCCTTGTTGTAAACCCAGAGAAATCTCAATGTATCCTTCCTGGAAAACCAGAGAAATCTCATTGTATCCTTCCTGGAAAACCAGAGAAATCTCAATGTATCCTTCTTGTAAACCCAGAGAAATCTCAATGTATCCTTCTTGTAAACCCAGAGAAATCTCAATGTATCCTTCCTGGAAAACCAGAGAAATCTCAATGTATCCTTCTTGTAAAACCAGAGAAATCTCAATGTATCCTTCCCGGGAAACCAGAGAAATCTCAATGTATCCTTCTTGTAAAACATGAGAAATGTCAATGTATCCTTCTTGTAAAACATGAGAAATCTCAATGTATCCTTCTTGTAAAACATGAGAAATCTCAATGTATCCTTCCTGGAAAACCAGAGAAATCTCAATATATCCTTCCCAGGAAACCAGAGAAATCTCAATGTATCCTTCCCGGGAAACCAGAGAAATCTCAATGTATCCTTCTTGTAAAACATGAGAAATCTCAATGTGTCCTTCTTGTAAAACATGAGAAATCTCAATGTACCCTTCCTGGGAAACCAGAGAAATCTCAATGTATCCTTCCCGGGAAACCAGAGAAATCTCAATGTATCCTTCCCGGGAAACCAGAGAAATCTCAATGTATCCTTCCCGGGAAACCAGAGAAATCTCAATGTATCCTTCCTGGAAAACCAGAGAAATCTCAATGTATCCTTCCCAGAAAACCAGAGAAATCTCAATGTATCCTTCCCAGGAAACCAGAGAAATCTCAATGTATCCTTCTTATAAAACATGAGAAATCTCAATGTGTCCTTCTTGTAAAACATGAGAAATCTCAATGTATCCTTCCTGGGAAACCAGAGAAATCTCAATGTATCCTTCCCGGGAAACCAGAGAAATCTCAATGTATCCTTCCCCGGAAACCAGAGAAATCTCAATGTATCCTTCTTGAGAAAACATGAGAAATCTCAATGGCAGCATTATCGTATCGACAGAATTATCGTATCGACAGAATTATCGTATCGACAGAAATATCGGATCCGAAAAACCATTAGTTTACGTCAAAACGAATAGACACTTTGAAACGAGGAGAACAGACGTTCCGAAAAACACAAAAATTTCCGAAATCACGAAAAAAAAGTCGATCCGAAAAACAAACGGAAATGAAACGGAAATCATCCGAAACCAGCCGAAAAGAAAATTTACAAAGTCCGAACGAACCGAACCGAATCGAACGGAAAAAAAAATCGGTGCACAAGTTTACTACCATTGGTGCTCAGATATGTTAGCGCTAGGTTAACGCATGCCCCCCTTTATTACATTCAGAACGTTAATGTGTTAAAAAAATCCATTGGCGCATCGGTGTTTGCGAAAGCTTACTGTACTTGCACTCCCCAGGTTAAGTATAGGGAGCGCAAACACTAATTACCGCACCACTGTGGTAACTAAAAATGAGAATCGGACAGCAGCAGCTGAGGAGCCCCCTCAAAAATCACATACTCGTCTCTCGTCTTGCGTCATGAACGGCAGCCTGATCCGCCACTTCGGAGCAGAGTGAGACTGGAACAAACAGTCCCCAGTCTCCTTCTGCAAATCATTCCACAGCCCTGTACGATCTTGCGAGATCGTGCAGGTCACGTGGCCTGGCAGCACAACCCTCCATGGAGCTAGCGCACCGTTGCGAGTATCCAGGAGGGTGGAGCTGTGTTCCGAGGCAGGTGCTGATTCAGTATTAAGACGGGGATGCTAAGGGGAAACTGGCAGGCACAGGTTTTCCCGGTTTTAGCTCAAACCAGGAATTGGTGCCCTAGGTGTGGACTGACTCTTCACACGCACCTTTGCAAAATACTTGATTTACATTGTTCCTAATAATTCCTGATTCTATAGTGTTATCATGTTCTCTCATACCGGCAAACCGCATACTGTAGGGCACAGGCAGCGCAGGTGACATACACCTCTGCCCTCCACTTGGCCAAACAATCCTTCTTCTCATCTCTTATATCTACGCTGTCCTCCAACCCTAAATGGCTCTGGTCCACCTTCAACACCCTCCTCTACCCACCTGCACCTCCCCCCTCAGCTGCCTTCAGCGCTCAAGACCTGGCAGACTACTTCCTCAGTAAAACTCTAACTATCAGAAGCAACATCCCAACACAAGATAGTTATCTGCCACTTCCACTCCCACAGGTCCCCTCTGCCACCCTCTGCCGCTTCCTCCCAGCCACTGAGGAGGAAGTCAATTCCTTATTGTCCTCCTCACATCTCACCACGTGCCCGCTCGACCCCATTCCCTCACATCTAATTCCTCACCTCTCCTCCTCCCTCACCCCTGCTCTCACACACATCTTCAACATATCTCTCTCCACTGGCTCCTTTCCATCCGCCTTCAAACACGTGCTAGTTACCCCTTTACTAAAGAAACCATCCCTAGACCCCAACTCTCCATCCAACTACCGCCCTGTATCTCTGCTTCCCTTCACATCAAAGCTCTTAGAAAAACTAGTCTTCAACCGCCTCTCCCTCTTCCTGTCCTCCAATTCCCTACTTGACCCCTGCAATCTGGCTTCCGTCCCCTACACTCAACTGAAACTGCCCTCACCAAAGTCACCAACGACCTCCTAACTGCTAAAAAACACGGCCACTATTCTATTCTCATCCTGCTTGACCTCTCGGCTGCTTTTGACACTGTTGACCAACCCTCCTTCTACAGACCCTCAACTCTCTGGGTCTTGGTGACACTGCACTTGCTTGGGTTGACTCCTATTTATCCAACAGGTCCTTCTGTGTGTCCTTTGCTGGTAACTCCTCCTCTTCATTGCCTCTATCTGTTGGTGTACCTCAAGGCTCTGTCCTTGGTCCTCTGCTCTTTTCCATCTACACCTCCTCCCTGGGCAAAATCATCAACAGCTTTGGCTTTAATTACCACCTCTACGCTGATGACACTCAGATGTACCTCTCTACCCCTGATCTCTCTCCCCCTGTCCTCTCAAAAGTCAGTGACTGTTTATCTGGCATCTCCTCCTGGATGGCCTCCCACCACCTAAAGATCAACATGTCAAAGACTGAGCTCCTACTTATTCCTCCCTCCAATGCCTCCTGACTTCTCTATCACGGTGGAGGGTATCACCATCTCCCCATCAAAACAAGTTCGCTGTCTTGGAGTTACACTTGACTCTGCTCTTTCCTTCAAACCCCACATCCAGTCTCTTTCCTCCTCCTGCCGATACCAACTGCGTAATATTTCCAGAATTCAGCCATTTCTTACCGCTGTCACCACAAAACAACTCATACACGCCCTGGTAATCTCCCGACTTGACTATTGCAATAATCTCTTATCCGGCCTCCCTCTGTCCCACCTCTCCCCCCTACAATCCATCCTGAACGCCTCCGCCAGGCTAATTCACCTCACACGCCGCTCTGTCTCTGCCGCTCCCCTCTGCGAGTCCCTTCACTGGCTCCCCATCCACTGCAGAATTAAGTTCAAAATCCTTATCCTTACCTACAAAATCCTCACTAACTCAGCTCCCCAGTACCTGTCCTCACTAATCACCAAATACACCTCAGCCCGCTCCCTAAGGTCAAACAGTGACCTGCGCCTAGCTTCTCCCCGCATCACCTCTTCCCATGATAGACTGCAGGATTTCTCACGCGCAGCCCCCACTCTCTGGAAAGCTCTCCCTCGTACTGTCAGACTTTCCCCTAACTTCTCTTCCTTCAAACGCTCCCTGAAAACGTTCCTATTTAGGGAAGCCTACCACCCAACTCACTGACGCAACCATCAATCACTCTCACCTTACAGTCCTCTCCTCCTGTTTCCAACCCCAACCCTCCTAGATTGTGATTTCCTACGGGAATAGGGCCCTCATCTCCTCCTGTACTGTTTGTCAAATGTTGTTCAATGTATTGTAACCCTGTCTATACTGTGCTTATTGTACAGCGCTGCGGAATATGCTGCGCGCTTTAATAAAAGAAATAATAAATAATAATAATATGAGACCATTGTAGAATTACAGCTTGATGCAGTTATCGATTGAATAGGTGATTTCATTTACTAATTAAGTGATGGTACAGCCAATTTTAACCCCTTCACTGCTGAGCCATTTCACCTCTGTGTGCTGAGCTAATTTTTCCTGTTTTTGGTCATCATGTTTAAACACGATCTGAAGCCACGTTTTATTATACGACGCAGACATATTATATATCCTTTTTTTTGCAGACTCGGCAAATTCATAATATCATTATTAATTATATGTATACGTCATGCCCTGCCTGAATATTATAACAAAAACTGCAATAAAATGTGAATTTTCAATCATCTACAGCGTGTAAAGTGATTTTTTTCCCCCCACAAGTTATCATCCGAGCCTATGCAGTTATGCAGTCTATGGGGTATATCTGTTAAAAAAAAAATAGAAAGGGGAACTCATTACTTTTTTTGTTCTGGGGAAATTACGTGATTTTTTTTAGCTAAAACCCCCAAAATAAAAATCGTTAGTGCAGCATCATTGTAAACATTATAATTGAAATGGGAACAATATTGCTGCATTAATAAAAACACACACACAAAAAATACGTTTTTATTTTTTTGAAATTTTTATTATTTTTTATTTTATTAATTTTTTTACTTGGACATAGTCATGTTTGTTATCATAGGAACGGCCCTGCTCTGGCCTTTCAAATGATACCACACATTCCCCTCTAGCTGCCACCGGTCGGGAGATACGGGGGTTCAAAGGAACCCCTTATCTCCACCATAGGATTTCCTTAGGAAATCCCCGGGCAGCTAGGGGTTTCCCGACTAACTGACGTCATCGTGCCATGCATGATGACGAGGGGACCTAGAGGTGAAGCTGCCATCTAAGATGGTGGCCCCCACCGGACCTAGGCTGTGATCCAGTGCCGGATCGTGGACCGGCACCTTAGGCGTTAAAGACAGGCATCGCTTGAAGGGCAGACATCGCCCTTCCAAGCGATGCCTGTCTTTAACTTCTACCTCCTCCCGATCAGAAGGGAGAGGTATCCGAAAGGACCGCCCTCCTTTCAGGCAGTCTTCCGGCTTTGCTGGGTGGTCGCCTGAAAATAATGTCATCGCATCTGATGTGATGAGGTCATTACGCCGGGAGTGGTCTTAAAAGCAGCGCCTGACCACAAGGAAGTCAGAACGCCGTGGGACCCTGGAGGAGAGAAGTGAGTATAGCCAGGAGCGCCTGGGTAGCGGAAGACGGAAGACTACTATGACGTTCCCCACACAAGAGAAAGGGTTAATATAGGAGTATTTACTTAAATCTTAAGTGTCTCTGAAGCAGAAAGAAAATATGGAATAAAATCAGTATTGGGATCACCGATTTGCAGGAAGAATTCGCTAAGGTCTTGGAAGCAGTTGTTAGTTTGGGAGGAACCGGCCAGTTGGGAAGCTGATCCCTCGTTCAGTGGAGAGGTTTGGCGACAAGCTCTTGGGCTTCACTATGCACCCATCAGTCACGGCACTATGAGATGTACTGCACAGAATATTGCTTTAACCTAGAGACGTAAGTACCAGTGGTGCAGGGAGTGCCACTGCACCGGGCCCCTGATTCCGGGGGGCCCCACAATCAGCCACTGGGGCCTCACCTGGGCTCTTCCACTGGATAAAGAATTCAGCCCCCTCCCTGCAAAAAGTGTTAAGCTTATATTTTTTAATATTAATGATGTTAAAATAATCATTTTTATATTTAAATTTTAAATATTCATATTTATGTTTTATTCATATTTATGTTTTACTCTGGAGCTCTATGTGATACTACGCTCATACACCCAGCACATTACTGTGAGCTATACATAGTGCACATTACATTAAAAATGGGATGGACTGAAGTGGACATAGTGGACCTGGACAAAAATGGGACACTGTCTGGAGT